>LBNU01015335.1:4539-15359 GCA_014162995.1 Artemisia annua
AAGGTCGAGAACTGCGAGAACCGATCTGAGCCATATATTTTTTAATCAATGGCTATAAAGAAAGGTGGCATAAATGTAATAAAATGAAACTTTAAATATTATATTATAAAGCGTGGAGGGTTAATATAGTAATTTTGTTCTAATTTTTTTCACAAAACCGTCCACTTTATTAGGTAACCTCCAATAAAATACGTATCTTTATTTTTTTCTCTCTCTCCCACACAAAAAACCCTAGCCACCTCTTTTCTTGGTAGCCATCTCTTTTCTTGTTCTTATGGATCTGACGAAAGTCATGAAACACAAAACTTTCGATCTGTGAAACTGCTTATTTAAATTGTGGTGGTTGCGTTTTCTCGCCGGCGGGATGTGGGTGTGGAGGCTTTGGTATCTACAAGTCAATAACAGGTTCTATTCAATTTTTTGTGTATAGATCGACATCGGTTTTCGTCCTTCAATATGTTTAGTATATAATCTGTTTTTTAACAAATGTTTAAAATCTATTAAAAATTTAATTGAACTTCAACAGTTTGTTTCAAGATACGGGTTGCTATGATGGGTTTATAGAATGCAAGGTATGTTCGGTTGGGCATATCGAAGAAAAAAAGATTTTTGCATATGTATTAAGCGTCAAAATGTTTTTCTATAAAACAAAATGTTTTTCTATATAAAACTTCTGTAGTATGTTTATCTACTCTTTTTCTATATTAAAGTCAAATTGAAGTTAGAATTATTGTTTATCTATTACTCATTAGGTGTATATGGATCACTTTTTTAATGTGTTTTTTTATTGTCTCAATCAACCTGATGATATCTATTTGAATATACATGTAGATTTGTTGAAGACGACGATGAAATTCAAGAGGCTAAAAATGGGCTCAACCTTCAAGAGGCTAAAAATGGGCTCAACACTACGAGTTTATATGCACATGTGTTTTCATTAAAAAAATACATGTGCATGGTTCAAGACTACGTGTACCAAGTGAATTAAGACGATGAAAATACATGTGCATGGTTCAAGAATACGCGTACCTAGTGAACAAAGACGATGCAAATACGTGTGCATGGTTCAAGATTACGCGTAACTAGCGAACAAAGACGATGCAAATATATGTGCATATTTATGTCTGAGGCTAATATTGTATAAAAGGATGGTTGCACATGTTTATAATTAGCGATATATTTCTTCTTTTTTTTTCTGAAGAAGAATATTTGTACAATTTTGCTCATTGCATGCATATAGAACATTAGCGTCTTTAATATATAAAAATCTAACAAGAAGACAATTCATAATACATGTGCTAGCAATACATTATAAGCCATGCGCATACGCACACCTAAAGCCATGCACATACGCACACCTAAAGCCATGCACATACGCACACCTAAATTTTGCTAAAACAAACACATATGCACCTTATTTTTTGAAAGTATTGGAAAAAATAAATTATTTAAAAAAATTCCTAAAATTTAGGAACTAAAAAAAACGTTTTTATTAAAAAAAAATCAAAAAGTTAACAAAAATGTAATTTTACAATTATACCCTTTTGAATTAAATAATAAAAATAAAAATCTAAAAAAATCTGATTGGTTGTTAGTGGTTCTCGCAGTTCTCGACCTTTTTTTGGTTCTGAAAAGAACCCTACCCTATATATATATATATATATATATATATATATATATATATATATATATATATATATATATATATATATATATATATATATATATATATANNGTATATGTATATATATATGTATATATATATTGTAACGATGAATACGACGTACGGATGTTCCGTTGTACAAACTCTCACCATACCCTTTCACCACGAGCCATCACCAAAAGTCTTTCTAATAAACTACTTTTGCGATGTACGTACCACACAACAAGCAAGAAATACGCGAGTACATGGTCACACATAAAACCTTTTACAAAGGAGTCAAAACATTTAAAACACGAAAACTAAGACGCTTGTCTTTTGAAAACTCTTTTTCTATACGAGACGTATTCTGAGATAACTATATACATATTAGGTTGTGCCGATCACGTACCGTTGTGCTTATATCTCTTGATACCGTTGTGATATGCTCTAGATGCCAGTTGTGTCAATTGTGATATTTTGCGTTGCTTCATATTGAGATGAGTTCATACCCCCCTGTTTTACTCATTTTACAACTGTTTTGGGGGAGAATACATGCTCGTTTTACTAAATCCAGTATTTGCATTACTTAAACTTATGAAATGTTTACTCGAAAACTTTATGTGCTTTGCTAAATTACTTGTCGGGTTATTTAACCGCATGACTTGATTTATCGTTATAAACTGGATTATTATGATATGGACACAAGTGCTTGAAATGTATATGTGAGTTTATAACCCCATTCTCTTATAATTACTGTTTATATGCAAACCCCTTTATGAACACTTGCTCGTGTGCACTACTACTTTTACGTATAACACTTGGGTGATTGGTTAGACATCTACTCTCTGTGCTGTTTGACCGGTTAGGCAAATAGACGCATATTATTTGAAACACTTGGGTGATCGGTTAGACACCTACTCTCTGTGCGGTTTGTCCGGTTAGGAAAACGGACGCATACTACTTGGGCAATCGGTTAGACACCTACTCTCTGTGCGGTTTGTCCGGTTAGGCAAACGGACGCATACTACTTGGGTGATCGGTTAGACACCTACTCTCTGTGCGGTTTGTCCGGTTAGGCAAACGAACGTATACTACTTGGGTGATCGGTTAGACACCCACTTGGGTAATCTGTATTTGACTGATTTTCCTCCTGTCACCGCGAGTAAAGCGGAGATCACTAGTACTGAATTTGATTTGTATGTGAACGATTTTTCACACGCGAAAACCTTGTGGTCCACATTTCTTTTACACTGCATTGCTAATTATATAAAACTATGAAATCACCAACCTCGTGTTGACACTTTAGCATGTATTTTCAGGTTTTAAGCGATAGCTTACTATTGGAGGCGTTGGCGGGGCATGGCATGGTCATAGATGACTCTGATATATATTTGGGACCGCTTTATTTCTTTTATGGGCTTATACTTACACATTGTTTTTGGAATGCTGTAAACGAAATCCTTTTGAAAATATTAAATCTCTATTAAACGGTTGAGGTAAAACCGTTCTTTATGTTTTGTGTTGTGTTACCAATTTAGTAGCACTCAAACATGTATGCTTCCGCTAAACCAGATTTTGGGGGTGTTACAGATTGGCATCAGAGCCAAGGTTATAGAGAACTAGGTATTTTTTTAACCTAGACTATAACTACTTTTGCGAAAACTTAACCCTATGATCGACACGTGCCTGCCTGCCAAGCTGATGCCTCATTTGTAATTTTCATTACTAATATATTTGATGAGATGTGTGATTTACTATTGGATGAGTATATCCATTTATTTTTGCTATATACTATAAGTATCTTCTACATACTTATGCATACGTATCGTACTTATCGTAGCATTACGCATTTTTCTTTACGTAATCTCATCATCCGTCCTCGAGCGTGGACACTTGTTTTAGTCTTTCTAAACAGCTTTTAAAAGTAAGTGACACTGTACAAGTGTAACTGAGCTGAGTATTTTAAAGTTCATTGAACCTCGGGTGAATATAGACTGATCACCTATATTCAGCCAGGGACAGTGGGACATAGCCTGATCACCTATGTCCGACTCAGAGGTGAACTTTGCGATACTGGGAGCAGTTATAATAGAATTTTGTCCGGTTGAATTTTTGATTACGAGAATGATAAAATTTATGTGTGTGTACATAAGCATTGCATGACATGAACACTCACATCTGCACACAACATGATAGCAATCACAACACACTGGCATCACAATACTTCACAAGTCGTAGTACTCTTGGTATCGCTATACCTTTCCGCTCATATGGAATACTTGCTCGTCGCCGTCTAATCATGTTTTGCATCGAGGCGTATTAGACCCGATTGGTCACAGTTTGAATTCGAGTTGCTTATTTTAACTTGCTTGATGTTGTAATAAACTCAAACCCATTTGAGTTTATTGGAACGTTTCGGCTATGTTTGAATTTGGATTGCTTATTTTTTTAAACCTTGCTTTATTTGCGGTGTTTGTTACAGTCACCTCTACCCTAAACCTTATGCTCAATCGATTTGATTCATCCCTCTCGATAGATGTTGTTCCTTCCGTGTGAAGTAGAATGTACATTACTTGGTCAACCAATGGATTGCTGGTAGCAATCAACATTCTCTTTCAGAGTCGTACTCTGAACTTGCTATACCCTCCATTCAACGGAGATTCTATGACCAACAGAAACCTTAAGACCTTAAGGAGTAACCAGAACCGCGTTATTTGAAACAGACACCAAATCTTTCACTCGTCTCTTGGGAATACCAGTTATTTTTGCTACCCTCTTATAAGATAATAAACCGTGTTGCTAACACCATACAAACTGTTCTCGATTATTCTACAGGCTATTTTGCGGTCACTCTACAAATGTTTTACTCCTACTTCATGAAATCAAATTTTCAACCTTATAACTATTTTGTAAACAACGAACAGTTCCCGTTGTTCTATAAATTATTTTGCAAATTATTTTGCTAACGATTTTATAAACCGGTTTGCTGTCCTGCTACGATATTATGAATCGAACTACAGTTTTGCTAATATCATGCAAATGATAAACTGATTTCTTATTATTCTATGAACTGTTTTACAAACGGTTTTATAAACTATACTTCAATCGCCTTGTGAATTATTTACTCACATTGATGCGTTAAAAGTTTCTAGTCAAACTTCATCAATTTCATTAGCACTAGTGGAATAAACATGTTCTTTTATTACATCGCTGCTGTTTTCAGATAGATGCGCCACATCGAAATTACTGATGCGCCGTATTGAGTTACAAACAGCAGAATCAACAGCGAAGTCGTTAATAAAAGTATTTTCGTCAACTTGATCTTCTATAGCGATAGTGTCTTCTAAATTGTTTTTAGCAGAAAATAATCAAGTAGATCATTTTTTAACAATTCTTGAGTAAATTGATTAATCGTGCCATCAGAAACATCCACTTTATAAACATTCATCATCTTCAGAACTATTTTTACTCATAGATTGTTCCATATTAAATTCAACCTCATCTTTGCCTATTGTAAGAGTTATCTTTTTATTAAAAAACATCAATCATGGCCCTAACAGGGGCTCGAAAGGGTCATCCTAAAATTATAGGCGTCCTAGAATTTTCAGGCATATCGAGGATAACGAAGTCAATAGGTAGTTCAAATTTATCAACTTTTATTAATATGTTTTTATCAAATTTTTGCACAACAAGGAGTGATAAAACTTTAACTTTTGAGAAGTTATCTTATACACATCATGTTTAAAGACCTTTTTTTTTTCTTTTTTTTTTTGTTTTTTTTTGTTTGTTTTTTTTTCTGAAGTTACGAGTCTTTTAAAGTCGCATCAGTTTACCTAACTGCAAAACTTTCAGCAAATGATTATGTATTACTCTTCCACAGACAATAGGAGCCCTTACCATCCTATAAGACTCAAATCGGTTGTGGGTACCAACATCTCTTCCCAGGCACCATTTTTATCGGACAACATAAACTGAAATCCAGGACGGATTTCCTTTAAGGAGGGTAGATTGTAACAAACCGGAATTTTTCAGACTAATTTTAATAATAAATATTTATTTATTATAGCTAATTTGGGCATTCCTATTCATAAATTGATATTTTTGAGCATTTCTGAGCATTTCGGGTATCTATAACGCGTGATGTAGCTTACAGTCATCATTTAAAATAGTCTATTTTGTCAGTAAATGCAAATTAATCCATTTCGGATAGTTACTGACAAGTTTCGTAATTTACTGAGAAGTTTCTCACATTTTCTGAAAAACAATGCTGCACGCGAACCGACACCACAGTAATTATGGTAAAAGTCAAGTAAATATATTTTTGAGTAAGTAATGACATTTTATTACATTTCTGACAAAAACATGGCTAAAAACTTTATTTTACGTGTACGTGTCCAAAAACGTCAAACCGGGACATTTCGGTTACATTTAAGCTTAAACCGATATACGATACACCCACGAGGAT
This sequence comes from Artemisia annua, assembly GCA_014162995.1. NCBI lineage: Eukaryota > Viridiplantae > Streptophyta > Magnoliopsida > Asterales > Asteraceae > Artemisia > Artemisia annua. The sequence goes on from LBNU01015335.1 coordinate 10,647, forward strand.
AAAAATCTTATTTGATCCCCCTTGGATACTCCTAAAACCGGCCACACCTAATCCCCAACTTACAAACTGTCACAATTCGTAAATTCAGGTCATTTTCAAATCACTATTCATTTCACTATTCATTATTTCACGTAAACTAGGTTTACGGGTATTCAATTCGTGAAATCGGGGAGGTTAAGTCGCGTGGTCATAAGACATCATTCAAAAATACATTTCATAGACTAGAGTTAGTCTACATATCATCACTACATTATTTGCATACTATTCCACTCGTACGATTAATATAATTTCAATTTACGTATATTTAATTTTTATTAAATAAATGTTAACACGCGATCAATAATTTTGAACAACACATCCTACACTTCCCACAATGGTCCTAATATATTTCTACACTCATTATAATGTTTCAAAATTTTAAAAGTTACTTTCTCAATGTTTTGGGAATTTATTTATTTTAAACTATCAATTGTATATATTTACGACAACTTACATAATTTTGATACGATAATTATTTATACACTCGACACTTATGAGAAATACATTTTTCTAAGTATTATATTTCTACGTTACCCAGTTTTAAATTTCGTTACTTAAGGGCTTAACATTAGTAATTACCGGGATCAAAATATACTCTTTATTCACTAAATCTATTAATATGACACAAGATAAGTTACAAATCCATCTATTAATATCCATTTGCCACGCCAACACCTGCATGTGTTGTTTTTGCCNATTTCATGGGTGTAGAGATACCTACATTGCTCGGGTATGGCATGATACCTACATTACATGGGTGCGTAACCACCTACATTTCATGGGTATAGAGATACCTACATTGCTCGGGTATGGCATGATACCTACATTACATGGGTGCGTAACCACCTACATTTCATGGGTATAGAGATACCTATATTGCTTGGGTGCGTAGTCACCTACATATCTGGCGACATTGTCATGGCTGCATTATCACACTTACCATTTTATAGCGATATTGCTACATTTATCTTTGACTATTGGCTCAAATATTACTTTTGTTTTCATAAACCATATCATATTTGGCAGTGGATTGTAAACACACAGGTTGCAAGTCTTGTATGGCCGGGACTTGGAATTGGGTGGATTTACAATGCCTTTGCTGGGAAAATTTCATTCAAGAGCTTTACATACATTCTTTTCCACTAAACCCTATGAACTCACCAACCTCGTGTTGACGCTTTAGCATGTATTTTCAGGTATTAAACAATGGCACGCTACTGGAGGTTTTGGCAGGGCATGGCATGGTCATAGAAGACTCTGATGTTCATTTAGGGACCGTTTTAACTATTTTGAGGGCCTACTTCCGCACTACTTTTAACAATGTAAATTCAACGCTTTTGTTAAACAATTTTATTCTAAATGAATGAGATGAAAACCGTTCTTTATACTTGTGTTGTGATACCAATTGAGTTACACCCCAGTGACATGTAAGCTTCCGCTGGACCCGATTTTGGGGGTGTGACAGATTGGTATCAGAGTTTTGGCTATAGAGAACTGGGCATTTTTAAAACCTAGACTATAGCTACTTTTACAAAAACTTAATCCTATGACCGCCACGTGCCTGCCTGCCAAGATGATGCCTCCTTTGTGGTTTGTTGCTGACATATGTGATGAGATTGTATCTCATTATCAGATATATTATATTCATTCATTATAATTGATTGCCATAATTGTCTTCCATATTAGTATGCTTACATATCATACGCGTCTCACTGTTACGCCTTTTCCTTGCGTAGTTTCATCATTCGACCTCGAGTTCGGTCACCTGCCTTAGTCTTTCAGAACGTCTTTTCATATGTGAAGGACATAGAGCTGAGTATTTCAAAATTCATGGAACCTCGGTGGAATGTATACTGGTCATCTACATTCGACCCGGGATAGTAGGATATGGGCTGACCACCTATATCCGACTCAGAGATGAATTTTGCAATACTGAGAATAGTTATAATAAAATTTTGTCTGAATTGAATTCTCTACCCAATTCCCAAATATTTCATTCATGTGTGCGTACTCAAACGTTGCAAGAACATTCACACCTTCATCACCTCGTGAACCGCCGCTTAGAAGCAGGTCAACTAATCATAACTCAACCTCAAGCTTTCATTCTATGGCAAGCCACATTAGGGCACCCGCATCTTTTCACCGAGTCCACTTCAGAGATCAACACTAGCTGAATTCAGGGACTGAATTCCTTTTTGAGTGGGCGAATGTCACAATTCATAAATTCAGGTCATTTTCAAATCACTATTCATTATTTCACGTAAACTAGGTTTACGGGTATTCATTTCGTGAAATCGGGGAGGTTAAGTCGCGTGGTCATAAGACATCATTCAAAAATACATTTCATAGACTAGAGTTAGTCTACATATCATTACTACATTATTTGCATACTATTCCACTCGTACGATTAATATAATTTCAATTTACGTATATTTAATTTTTATTAAATAAATGTTAACACGCGATCAATAATTTTGAACAACACATCCTACACTTCCCACAATGGTCCTAATATATTTCTACACTCATTATAATGTTTCAAAATTTTTAAAAGTTACTTTCTCAATGTTTTGAGAATTTATTTATTTTAAACTATCAATTGTATATATTTACGACAACTTACATAATTTTGATACGATAATTATTTATACACTCGACACTTATGAGAAATACATTTTTCTAAGTATTATATTTCTACGTTACCCAGTTTTAAATTTCGTTACTTAAGGGCTTAACATTAGTAATTACCGGGATCAAAATATACTCTTTATTCACTAAATCTATTAATATGACACAAGATAAGTTACAAATCCATCTATTAATATCCATTTGCCACGCCAACACCTGCATGTGTTGTTTTTTCCACGCCATGCATGTGTTGTAGATGTATATTTTACTTCTAATCAGTTAGTAAGAAAGTATTAAACACATTTTTTATACATAACATCAATAACATCAAAAATAAAACTCACACTACCCCATGATCCATGTGGTTCGGCCAAAGTAAGAACAAGAGGAAGAAGCCATAGAAATTTCAAGTTCAAATGTTTTACATGTTCTATTAGTAATCTATTTTAAGGTTTTGAAATAAAAACCTATAGATTAATTAAGTTTTATATCACTAAATCTTCTTATCATCCAAGTAAGTATGCCAAATTCATTTTCATAATTTTATTAAATTCTTGCAAAGTTCATGTTATTTTTATACTAAATGTTCATGCATGTGCAAATTTATACCACTCCATCTATATTTTTATATCATTTTAGCCTTAAAAATATATATTATGTAAACCCTTGGAGATTTTCTTGTTTGATGATATTAGGGAACCCATGACACCCTAAGAAGGTGTATGGTAGATTAAGGGATGTTTGGTTGTTGATTGAATGAATTCGGACAAGTTACAAACTAGGAAAAACCATTTTTAACACTATATATAAGCTACTGTCCCTATTTGCAAAACGTGGTAAACTCAGTAGATATTGACTAATTTTGGACCAAAGAATTAGAAAATACATTCAAAAACGAAACCATGGCCGCTTGAACGGATAAAAACGGACTTACGACGAAAAAGATATGGCAAAAACAAGTTATATAACTATTATATATTTTCAGAAAATATGGTGCTGATGCATGATTTCCTACGGCTAAAATGAGACACTAAACATTAATAAAATGCACCGACTTGTTAAAAATTCACTATTTCACTTTAACACGAATCCAAGGATATAAAGAACATAAGAAACGGACCTATAACGACTAAGATACGAGCATTTGAAGTTCGGCGAAAAGATAAAATAACAACAGCACAAACACCTGAAATATTTCCAAGTATAAACTGCAGTTCCAAGTACCGATGTTTAGAGCCATTTTCCCATCAATGTACTCACTTTTGGAAAAATGATACTAAGGAACAAAAGTTAGTCCTTCTGGACCAGATTTCAAAACAATTGGCCATTTGCCATTTAGACTTAAAACAAGTAACTTATAACCATCCAAACATCTCCGAAAACTGCCCAGAAATGGCAGTTTTGGCCCAAACACCTCACTACACAACTATTTATCTTTTAATCTAGGCACATATGGGAAAAATGTCAGTGTTAAAACTTTTAGATAATGCAACAAGCTTTCTAAAACCACTGAGTTTGCTTCCTAACTCTCCATACACACTGTTTTAAGGCTAAATTTCTGAGGCCACTTGGCCATTTTCAGAAATTTTCCAAAATGATATACTTTGGGCGAAAAGTTATATTTTTACAAGTTTTCACTAAACGACTATCGTAAAACATCTTTACACCATATATACACATATAGTACATTATAACTCGACGCGATAACATAAATCATAACTTTCGACGATTATTGTCATTTCAAAATAATACGAGTGGTATAGATAACATATGCATTTGCATTCATGACATCATTTCATAATCTAAATTAGATTATATTCATTCATATTAGGTTGCGGCTAGTGTTCGCGCCTTGTTGCCCTGTCCATTACATATTCATTGTTCCATCACTACAGGTGAGTTCATGCCCCCTATTTTAACTTGTTTTATAACTGTTTTGGGGGAGAATACATGCTCGTTTTTACATGAATGCAATACTTGTTTTACTTGAACATGCTACTTGTTTACTCAAACACCAATTGCCTTACTCAAATGTTTCTTTGTTTA
>LBNU01015335.1:15678-55359 GCA_014162995.1 Artemisia annua
CCAGATGACGACATTGTCATGGCTGCATTATCACACTTACCATTTTATAGCGATATTGCTACATTTATCTTTGACTCTTGGCTCAAATATTACTTTTGTTTTCATAAACCATATCATATTTGGCAGTGGATTGTAAACACACAGGCTGCAAGTCTTGTATGGCCGGGACTTGAAATTGGGTGGATTTACAATGCCTTTGCTGGGAAAATTTCATTCAAGAGCTTTACATACATTCTTTTCCACTAAACCCTATGAACTCACCAACCTCGTGTTGACGCTTTAGCATGTATTTTCAGGTATTAAACAATGGCACGCTACTGGAGGTTTTGGCAGGGCATGGCATGGTCATAGAAGACTCTGATGTTCATTTGGGGACCGTTTTAACTATTTTGAGGGCCTACTTCTGCACTACTTTTAACAATGTAAATTCAACGCTTTTGTTAAACAATTTTATTCTAAATGAATGAGATGAAAACCGTTCTTTATACTTGTGTTGTGATACCAATTGAGTTACACCCCAGTGACATGTAAGCTTCCGCTGGACCCGATTTTGGGGGTGTGACATAAACACATGCAAATTACCTTTTAATCCAAGAAACACTCTTTTATCCAAAGTTTAAAACCATAACTAGTAAAATTTACTTATATATTGGACAAACATGTGTTTAGATCTCATTTTCATCTTCTCATCTCATCCTAAACTCTCCATAGCCGAGCATTTCATAAGCTCCATGATTCACAAATAATTTTTGAAGTTCAAGTTAATTGGGTATTAAATTCAAGTGTTTTGGGTTAATCGGTACGTGATTTGGGTTAATTTGAAGCAATTTGGGGTGTTCTTGTTCTTGCTAGCCCACGTTAAAACACCATCTTTGTAAGCTATCATCCAAACTTTTCTAATCTTGTTCATATCATGTTCTTGTGATGTTTAATGGTGTTACCAAGTGCTAAATATATATATTTTGCTAATTTGAAAAAGATATAAATTGATGTGTGCATGCATGTAGCTCGAATTTTATGAAGTTTTCATAGTCATTAGAATATTTCTTGCTTGTGTGGTAAATCTTGTTGCTTGTGGTACTAATTTGATGATGCAAATGTAATTTATGCTAATTACGCGAGTTTAAGACGAAATATACACTTTTGAGTGTATATACATAAATCGGCCACAATTAAAAATATGAAATTATTGGGGTTTTGAAAAACATAAAATTTTGGCTCAAGTGGTGAAATGGTGGAATTTTTACTTGAAAGATTATATTAGAGCATATGTCGAATTAACCGTAACTAATTATAATTAATTAGTAAAAATGCGATTTTTGGTGAAATAATCCATTTTTGGCCAAATATAATTATTTTGGGTCGAATGGTGCAAGATTTGACCCAACTTGACTTTTGAGATTAACGACTTAATTATAAGTGTTAATTACGTTTAATTTTAGTTCGTTAAGTAATTATAACCACTAAATTGATTTTTGGGCCAAGGCAAATATTTTGGGCCCAATGAGTGTTCGGTGGCAGTTGGGCCGAGCCCAACTAATATTTTCCCAACTTTGACATTTTGACCAAATTTCGTTATCGGACGTATAAAAATTAATTTGGACTTATAACGATATATATATCGTAATTTAAATCGGGCTAAATGATTTGGGCCAACTTTGGACTAATGGGCCCAATAGTGAATTTTAGACCCAACAAACATTTCGGGTGACAAAAATGAGTTTTGATAAAAAGATGAAAACGTTGAATAAACGAATGGGTCATGCCCAAATTTTCTAAAAATTATAACACTTAGAGTATTTTGCTAAAATACTTGCACTTATATAGTTTTCTAACTACAATTTATTTATTTCAAATATTTATAATTAAAATTATATTATAAATGATATTTATAATATAATATTCCTCCACTAACTCTATGGTTACATTATTTTCTCAAAGCATGTTTAATTAATTTTAAATATATATATATATATAATATATATATATATATATATATATATATATATATATATATATATATATATATATATATATATATATATATATATATATATATATATATATATATATATATATATAAGCTATATACATATATATATATATTACTTATGAATTGTAACGATGAATACGATGTACGGATGTTCTGTTGTACAAACTCTCACCATACCCTTTCACCACGAGCCATCACCAAAAGTCTTTCTAATAAACTACTTTTGAGACGTACGTACCACACAACAAACAAGAAATACGCGAGCACATGGTCACACATAAAACCTTTTACAAAGGAGTCAAAACATTTAAAAAACGAAAACTAAGACGCTTGTCTTTTGAAAACTCTTTTACTGTACGAGACGTATTCTGAGATAACTATATACATATTAGGTTGTGCCGATCTCGTACCGTTGAGCTTATATCTCTTGATACCGTTGTGATATGCTCTAGATGCCAGTTGTGTCAGTTGTGATATTTTGCGTTGCTTCATATTGAGGTGAGTTCATACCCCCTGTTTCACTCATTTTACAACTGTTTTGGGGGAGAATACATGCTCGTTTTACTAAATCCAGTATTTGCATTTCTTAAACTATGAAATGTTTACTCGAAAACTTTATGTGCTTTGCTAAATTACTTGTCGGGTTATTTAACCGCATGACTTGATTTATCGTTATAAACTGGATTATTATGCTATGGACACAAGTGCTTGAAATGTATATGTGAGTTTATAACCCCATTCTCTTATAATTACTGTTTATATGCAAACCCCTTTATATATATTACTTATGAATTGTAACGATGAATACGACGTACGGATGTTCCGTTGTACAAACTCTCACCATACCCTTTCACCACGAGCCATCACCAAAAGTCTTTCTAATAAACTACTTTTGAGATGTACGTACCACACAACAAACAAGAAATACGCGAGCACATGGTCACACATAAAACCTTTTACAAAGGAGTCAAAACATTTAAAACACGAAAACTAAGACGCTTGTCTTTTGAAAACTCTTTTACTGTACGAGACGTATTCTGAGATAACTATATACATATTAGGTTGTGCCGATCTCCTACCGTTGTGCTTATATCTCTTGATACCGTTGTGATATGCTCTAGATGCCAGTTGTGTCAGTTGTGATATTTTGCGTTGCTTCATATTGAGGTGAGTTCATACCCCCTGTTTTACTCATTTTACAACTGTTTTGGGGGAGAATACATGCTCGTTTTACTAAATCCAGTATTTGCATTACTTAAACTATGAAATGTTTACTCGAAAACTTTATGTGCTTTGCTAAATTACTTGTCAGGTTATTTAACCGCATGACTTGATTTATCGTTATAAACTGGATTATTATGCTATGGACACAAGTGCTTGAAATGTATATGTGAGTTTATAACCCCATTCTCTTATAATTACTGTTTATATGCAAACCCCTTTATGAACACTTGCTCGTGTGCACTACTACTTTTACGTATAACACTTGGGTGATCGGTTAGACACCTACTCTCTGTGTTGTTTGACCGGTTAGGCAAATAGACGCATACTATTTGAAACACTTGGGTGATCGGTTAGACACCTACTCTCTGTGCGGTTTGTCCGGTTAGGCAAACGGACGCATACTACTTGGGTGATCGGTTAGACACCTACTCTCTGTGCGGTTTGTCCGGTTAGGCAAACGGACGCATACTACTTGGGTGATCGGTTAGACACCTACTCTCTGTGCGGTTTGTCCGGTTAGGCAAACGGACGCATACTACTTGGGTGATCGGTTAGACACCTACTCTCTGTGCGGTTTGTCCGGTTAGGCAAACGGACGCATACTACTTGGGTGATCGGTTAGACACCTACTCTCTGTGCGGTTTGTCCGGTTAGGCAAACGGACGCATACTACTTGGGTGATCGGTTAGACACCTACTCTCTGTGCGGTTTGTCCGGTTAGGCAAACGGACGCATACTACTTGGGTGATCGGTTAGACACCTACTCTCTGTGCGGTTTGTCCGGTTAGGCAAACGGACGCATACTACTTGGGTGATCGGTTAGACACCTACTCTCTGTGCGGTTTGTCCGGTTAGGCAAACGGACGCATACTACTTGGGTGATCGGTTAGACACCTACTCTCTGTGCGGTTTGTCCGGTTAGGCAAACGGACGCATACTACTTGGGTGATCGGTTAGACACCTACTCTCTGTGCGGTTTGTCCGGTTAGGCAAACGGACGCATACTACTTGGGTGATCGGTTAGACACCTACTCTCTGTGCGGTTTGTCCGGTTAGGCAAACGGACGCATACTACTTGGGTGATCGGTTAGACACCTACTCTCTGTGCGGTTTGTCCGGTTAGGCAAACGGACGCATACTACTTGGGTGATCGGTTAGACACCTACTCTCTGTGCGGTTTGTCCGGTTAGGCAAACGGACGCATACTACTTGGGTGATCGGTTAGACACCTACTCTCTGTGCGGTTTGTCCGGTTAGGCAAACGAACGTATACTACTTGGGTGATCGGTTAGACACCCACTTGGGTAATCTGTATTTGACTGATTTTCCTCCTGTCACTGCGAGTAAAGCGGAGATCACTAGTACTGAATTTGATTTGTATGTGAACAATTTTTCACACGCGAAAACCTTGTGGTCCACATTTCTTTTACACTGCATTGCTAATTATATAAAACTATGAAATCACCAACCTCGTGTTGACACTTTAGCATGTATTTTCAGGTTTTAAGCGATAGCTTACTATTGGAGGCGTTGGCGGGGCATGGCATGGTCATAGATGACTCTGATATATTTGGGACCACTTTATTTCTTTTATGGGCTTATACTTACACATTGTTTTTGGAATGCTGTAAACGAAATCCTTTTGAAAATATTAAATCTTTATTAAGCGGTTGAGGTAAAACCGTTCTTTATGCTTTATGTTGTGTTACCGATTTAGTAGCACCCAAACATGTATGCTTCCGCTAAACCGGATTTTGGGGGTGTTACATTAACACACACTTTACCAAAAACATGTTTTCCCCCAATTTTCATGAACCCTAATCCCCAATTACGCTTAACCCTAATTCCTAAAATTCAGAAACCCTAATTATCCAATCCATGTAATAATCAACATGGGTAAAGGTAAACCCGACAAGAATCGACCTTTCACAGTGAACCTAAAACATGAGGGGCTATTTACAATTAAACCATTTGCTTATATGAATTACGATGAGAAGCAAATTACGGACATTAACTTTGAAGGTATGTCATGTGTTCAACTCTTTGATGTAGTTAGGCATTTAGTCCATAATCCTCTTAGGAGACTTTATTATTGCAAAGTAGGAACCCCATTAAGGATAGGTATTAAGGAGATTACGAATGATGATGATGTTCAGGCATTTTTAACATGTGCTTATGAATCAAAATGGGTTGTCGATTTGTATGCTGAACATCTTGATGAAGATGCTTTAGAATGTAGGAACAGAACTGAAGCCATAGACATAGAAGAGGGATATGAGTCTAGTGATTATTATTGTTCCAGTGATGATGAGGAAGACTTAGGTGATGTAGAATTCTTTCATGAAGGTGATGATAATGTTGAAATTAAGAATGTGTCTACAAAAGACCCATTTCTTAATAAATTGTGCTCTAATAGTGGTGAATTTAAGGGTTTCATTGATGAACCAGTGAATGTAAATGAAATAGAAGTTTTAGATGACCCAGATCCTGTAGATGCTAAGTATAAAGCTAAGCCACATATTATTTATCCGAGGCATGATCCTACACATGATTGGGATAAAATAGAACCTGTACTAGGAATGAGATTTGAGTCAAATGAACAACTAAAACTTGCTTTAGCCAATTATGGTGTCCACAATCGGTATCAACTGTGGTTTGAAAGAAATGATTGGAAGCAGTTGTTAGTTTATTGTGGTAGGTATGTAGAAGCAAGTAGATGTGCTGGGGCTGCAACTTTAAAAAAAAGATCTCTACAGAGGAAGTTAAATGATGGGGAGGGTTGTTCTAAAGATGGTGAGGGTTGTTCTAAAGATGGGGAGGGTAGTTCTAAGTCATCTGCAAAGGTTCTTAAAAAGGGTAGGATTAAAAGAAAAGCTGATAAGTCAAGTGATAAGGAAAAAGATGTTTGTGGATTTAGACTGTTTGCTTCTTGGATGTCAACTGAGAATTCCTTCCAAATCAAATCCTTAAAACCTAAACACAAATGTTCTAGGAATTATAACTTAGGAAGCTTGGTGACCTACAAATGGATAGCACACCATTTTGCTAAAGAACTCATTGAAGACCCATTCATACCCTTGTTAAAAATGCAAACCCAAATTAGGTCAAAATATCATATTAATGTCAGTGTTGGGCAATGCCAGAGAGCAAAACAGAGGGCATTATTTGACTATGAAGGTGGTTTGAAAGAACATTATGCAAGATTATGGGAGTATAGGAATGCTGTCATTGACACTAATCCAGGCACCACATGTGTACTAGATAATGAAGAAACCTCTTCTGGAAAGTTTTATTTTAGAAGATTTTATGTCTGTTTCAAAGGTGTTAGAGATGGATGGTTTGTAGGTTGTAGAAAGGTTATATGATTGGATGGGTGTTTTCTAAAACACAAATGTAGAGGTGAGTTGCTTGTAGCTATGGGGAGAGATGCAAATAATCAAATGTACCTAATAGCATGGGCTGTTGTGAAGGTGGAGAACTATGAAAATTGGTTTTGGTTTTTGGGTTTAGTATGTGAAGATCTCAAGTTGCATCAGGGTAATGGTGTAACAATCATTTCAGATTCTCACAAGGTATGTAATAAACTTATTTAAGTATATTGCAAGTAATTTACCTAAATAAATATTCATATATTTGCATGTACTTAAACAGGGTCTAGAAAGGGCAGTGAGTGACTTCCTACCTAATGCAAAGCATAGAAAGTGCACAAGACACTTATTTGCAAATTTTAAAAGGAAGTTCAGTGGAGTGGAATTACAAAGACTATTTTGGCAAGCAGCTTTAACATCTGTGCAGGATAACTTCTACTCAAAGATGGAAGAAATGAAGGTTGTCAACCAAGAGGCATATGATTACCTGTTACAGAGGAACCCTAACAGTTGGAGCAGAGCTTTCTTCAGTTTGGACAGCAAGTGTCCAAATTTGAGAATGGTATATGTGAGAGTTTCAATAGGGCCATTCTGGTACAAAGGACAAAGCCTATAATAACAATGCTTAAGGACATCATATTGTATGTGATGCAAAGATTGGTTGCCATGAATAGGACTGCAAGGCTTTGGGAAGACACCATTACACCATCTATAAGGAAAAGATTGAACAAGATGATTGAATTTCAACTCAGGTAACACTTATGCATATATTTACATCTATTTGTTTATTAACTAACCACTTGTTCATTTATACAGATATTGGCATGTTGTTCCTAGTGGCTTTCAAGAACTTGAAGTGAGGAGTTGTAGTCAAGCATATGGGGTCAATTTGACAAGGAAAAAATGCATGTGTGGGATGTGGGAGTTGTTTGGAATACCTTGTATTCATGCTGTGGCAGCTTATGAACACATGAATAGGGATCCTGTTCAAGGAGTACATGATTGGTATAGCCAAGAAAAATGGTTTGAAGCTTACCAATTTTCTATTAGGCCTGTGTATGGTAGTAGTATGTGGAAAAGAACAAGAGATCCACCACTTCTACCACCCTTGATGAGAGCAATGCCAGGCAGGCCAAAGAAAAAGAGGATCATTGCACCAGATGAAAATACCTCACAAGTAACAAGAAGGGGAAGAATCATGACATGTAGTAACTGTCAAGAAAGAGGTCACAAAAAATCTAGTTGCAAGAAAGAACCTGTCCCAAAGCCACCTAAGCCAACAAGAGCATCTAACAACACAACCACACCTGATTTCACAACTTATGCATCTGCCAGAGGTGGTGGCAGAGGATCCAGGGGTGGAAGAGGTGCAAGAGGTGGTGGTAGAGGATCAAGGGGTGATGGCAGAGGATCAAGGGGTGGTGGGAGAGGATCAAGGGGTGGTGGTAGAGGTCAACAAAGGACTATGGTATGTTTCATAGAACTTTGCAAATTTAACATTTTTTATAAAGTGTTAGTAATTTACTCCATGTTTGTAATTTTTTTTTAGTTTATGGATGAGGATGAAATTAGAAAGACCATGCATCATGAGTATATGGAGGATTTGCTTATTCAAGAAGAAGATAGGTTAGCAGCTCTAGATAGAGAAAGGCTGGAACAAGAAGCATTTGATGAAGAAGCTTTGAGATTGACTTTGGAAGAAGAGGAAAGATGGAAAGAGCAGGATTTGAAGAGGGAACAAGATGAGCATACAGAACATGTAGAATGGGAAAAGAACATGGGGTTACATCCTTCATGCTACATGTCAGATGAAGAATCATTTGACCAAGAACCTTACAACAGAGGTGTGGTGTCTGTTAATGAACAAATTGAGACTCAAGAATCTATATTTGTAGGTATAAGGGATGCACCACCTGCAGATGATGCTTTGCTTATTCCAGAGGTTGTTGATGCACCATGTGACCCAAATGATGATGCAACTAACAAGGGCAAAGCAGTAGCTGTTCCTGAGCCTAAGAAGAAGGGTAGAAAAAGGCAAGCTCATGATGATCCTTTGAGGATTTACCACAAGAATTGGGGAAGATCAGAGAGGATCTTTGGTCAAAAAATGAAGAAGACAGGATTTGGTGAAAATGGTGAAGGTTCAACACCAGAGACTGCATTCTCAGTGGATGAACCTTGAAAACTGTTATTTATTTGCATTATCAAGTTGTAATCTTTTTTTTAATGGTGGATGTATCAAACTATGAACCAGGCACATCTTTTGTTAATGTTGAACCCATGACACTATGTAATTGTCCCCCATAACTTACAATTTGGTTAATGCAAATTACTTTATGTATAATGGTGTTATTAAGTATTTCTGTTATGCCAATTTCCAATAGTTTATTGCTAGTTTTTTTATGCAGCTACCTACCCCCTTTAGAACATATGCAGTCAAAGATATATGGTCAAATAAGAATATTACTATTATGCTTGTGAGTTTTTGCAAATCCTCTTGACCACATAGTAACTGCAAAAGCTTACCTTGCTTTTACCATCACATTCATGGCTACAAATTGACTGCACAATGTTCATACAGTTTGACTGCATTATAGTATATATATAGCAATAGTCACCATGTCTATTACATACAACAATCAAAAGGAAACCAACAAGAGCATCTAAAAATGTCATCAAGCAAGAAGAAAGGTAATTTTTTTATTGACTACAATAGTTACAATGTATTTCAGTATCTCATATCATATGTTTCTTAAATCATGTGCATAAATCATTGCTATTTCCAGTGACAGCTCTGAATCTGATTTTGATGCAAGGCCATGGGGATGGGAGGATTATTTTCCCAAAGATTTCAAGGCAACTGATTATTTTGTGCCTGCAAAGAGGGTGGAACCAAGCTCAAATCTGACAACCATTGAGGAGCAAAAAATGGCCTTTAAAGCAAGAGTTCAGGTACTAGGCACACCATGCAAGAAAAAATTAGAAGAATTTGGTGTCAAACCAGAAAAAAAAGGACCAAAAGATCAAAAGGGCAAAGGAAAAAACAAGATGCTTTGAAAGCATCTTGTGTTCCTATTGCTTTTGGTTACAACAATGTGCAAATGTAACTGGTTTAAGTGTACAACTTAGACCAGGGTAGAATAAAACCCTTGTAACCATCAATTATCAATGCAATGTTAATTATTTAACAAGGATAGAAATAGATGATCTTAATTGCATTCAAGAAGAGTAGCTTCATACAATAGATTGTGTGTACAAGGCAGGAAAACCTACACTGCCTAAGCTAATCCTAATCTTATACTACACCAAAAACCACACAATCTAACCCTAAAAACTAAACTACTTCAGTGCAACAAGCAAAGTAACCAGAAGTACAAAAACACATAGGGTTGACTTCCAAAAAGTGACTTGCTTTGAAGCTTTTTTCAAGTCTGCCTCCAACATTTCAATCTTTCTTTGACGATTACCTTCAGTTTGAACCTCACGCCTTTGATTAGGCGTCAGTCTGCTATACATTTCAAACAAGTGCATCTTGTACCATACATTTTCCATCTCCGGATCATACCAATCCCAGTGATCACATTTCCTCCTACCCGGTTTCTAAAATCAAAAAAATATGGTATATTAAACAATTAAACTGTGAAATCTATAAACAAAACGTATCCTAAACTTACCCATCGATTTTGGCAGCAAATGAATCGTCTAGCAGGGTTGGTGGGTGTCCAAGATGTTACCACCATAGCTGGATGCTCACATTTGCAGTTCTCTTCATAAAGAAAAAAGGACATGATTTAATTCAAATGGTATTCGGGATTTGTTATGATTTTATTTGATTGAGTTGTTTAGGGTTTATGTAAAAAAGGGGTGAATAAAGAGGGGGAAAAACGGGGTATAGGGGTATATAACCATTGGAGATGACGTGGCATGTGGGCCCAAAATTGTTCCCGGTAAATTACCTAACTTTGACGGTTATAGTAAGTTTCGTTACTTAACTTAATATTTTTGAAAGTCTGTTACATAACATGGAAAATTTTTCTAAGTTCATTACCTATATATGTAAATAACCCTAAAATGTTAGAAAATTCAATAATCTCACCTAGAAATAAAGGATGTAAATCATAATGCAATTAGTGAGTTGTAATGTAAGCGATATAAGAGCATTAGGTGTAGTGAAGAGGGAAAGCCTCCTCATTCGGGTCCCACCCCTGCCACATCACCCAACACCTCAACTTCAACTATCCACAACAAACCCCCCCTCACCAAACAACAAACCTCAACTTCCCCATTAGGGCCCAACCTCTTACACATTTATTTTCTTATTCATTTCATTAGATAAATTAAATTCATTTCACAAATACTAAAAAATAACAAAACATACTAATTTTATCTCATCAAATAAAAAGGTTACAATACGGAAAAAAACCATACGATTTGCGGGAAAAAAAAACATACGATACGGCATGAAAATAAAGAAACCGATAAATACGATATGCAACATCATCAATAATTTATAAAGACTTATAATTATCGATGAGTGCTGACTTTTCTTCCCAAACATGCAATACTTGTTCCCTGACCATTCTCAATGCGACTTGAAGTTCCAAATCTGTTTCAACATTTCTTAAAAGGGTTTGTACACCGACCATGACTATTGGATGGTATTGAGGCAGCTCACGTAACCTTTCGACCTCTGGAGCACGAGACTCCCTCTGTCGAATAATTCGAGCTATCTCACCTAACAAGTTGTTAATCAACTTAAATACATTTTCTTGTTCATTGCGCAATCGGGTAAGTATTCTTCTTTGCGCCTCAGCTGGTTGGTTAGCCATAGTGTATGTGTATGAAATTGAGTTTTAGTTGTTTGACAATAAGAAGTTGAGTAAAGATGCTATTTATACTGAAACTAGCCGTTATATAATTTTGTTGGAGAAACTAGCCGTTAAGCCTTTTATTCAAGTTATTGGAGAAACTAGCCGTTACAAACGATACATGAAACAATTAAACACGATACAACAACAAACGATACGGTAATGCAGAAAGACACGATACGGAATTACTTAACATAAAACACAATTACTCATCGTCTCTGTCCCATGCCCACGTGTTTCTCAGAATGAACCACACATGTTGATAGTATATCCCTCTCCCATAGCGTTCACAATAAATTCGGTTTGCATTGCTGAGACGACAAGGGTCTTCACTTGTACGCAGCAACTCCTTGTAAATAGCATTATACCTACGACATTCATGGTTGATTCTACTCCATTGAGCCGTAATACTATTTTTATTACGGTGCGGACCGTTAGTCTGATCGTTGAACCTTTCAACAACGTTATTCCAGAAAGAACGTTGGTTCACAAGCTCTACATCTTCGTGAACTTGAAGCCATACGGTACCTAGCAAGCTTTCTTCTTCCATTGACCAACGAATTGCCATTGTGAAATGATGTAGATATTGAAGAGTGTGAAAAAATGAATGGTATGGTATGGTATTAATAGAGGTTTATTGAAGGCGGGATAGTTTTTAAATTTAAAATTCAAACAGAAGGCGGGATAATTTTTAAATTCAAAATTTGAACAGAAGGCGGGATAATTTTAATTTCAAAATTTGAACAGAAGGCGGGATAATTATTTTATAGAGATTCAAACTAGCCGTTACATAGGGAATGAAGTACACGTTAATATATTAAACACAATACAGAAAACATAAAGCACGCTACAAATACATAAAGTAAAATACGATACGAAATTACAAATAAGAACATAAAGTAACACACGATACGGGCTATCTCACCTAACAAGTAACACACGATACGGGCTATCTCACCTAACAAATGCCATTAATTGATAAATCGGTTCCAGTTGGTGTTGCTCTTCAAAATCAACCAAACTTGAAAATATTTGAAATCTCTCCCATCATGGCGTTCTTTGTAAACGTTCAACGCATCTTCAACACGATTATCTGGCTCACGTGTAGGCTGCAAATTCAAGAAAATTTCATGAAACTTTTGGCAATCAGAGTTCATTCTTGCCCACTTACCCATTAGCTGGCTTTTGCTACGAGTTGGACCGTCAGATTGTTCATTGAACTTTTCTGTTACAACTTGCCAAAAAGGTCCTTCGCTGGCATGGAATTCGTGAACATTTTGCCACATCTCGGCTAGCCAGCATTCTTCATCAATAGACCAACGAGTTGCCATTGTGAATTTTTTAGAAAGTGAAGTGTGTGCAAAGTCGAAAACTGAATGGTATAGTGCTGTATAAAATAGGGGTTTATTGAAAGCGGGATAATTTCAAAATTTGAATTCAAATTGAAAGCGGGATTATTTCAAAATTTGAATTAAAATTGAAAGCGGGCTAATTACAAAATTTGAATTCAAACCAGAGAGCGGGATTATTTCAAAATTTGAATTCAAACCAGAGAGCGGGATACTTCCAAAAATCATTCTATAAATACATATTCAAAATCTGAATACACACACAATTCACACCCACAATCATCAAAGAATTCTCTTTTGTTCTTCCAGCAAAATGTCTCACAACGCATCACCTGAAGACAATTCCCAACAAAACACACCGCCTGAAGATATATTTCCGGTGTTTCAGTACGACAACCCACCACCTCCAACTCCACCAGAAGTTATGTTTCCACCGCCAAACAACCAAACGCCAAACAACCAACCACCAAACAATCAACCACCAAACTTTCCACCTGAAAACCAACCCATCACTCGTCAATTGACTGAGGATGAACAGTATGAGCTGGATATGGAAGTGCTATGGGAGTATGAAGCTGAGCAAGCCCGTCAGGAAAGGGAGCGTGAGGCGTACCTCAAAGGAAAACAGGATCGCAGGAACAGAAGAGCAGAATGGCNCGGAGAAGGAGTTGGAGACGGTGCCAGAGATTTGGAGGCAGCTGCGGATACAATGACGAATACAAGTGATAAGATTGTGACAGTGAAAGAAGCCATTGTTAAGTAGAATGAAAGGACGGTTTTGGATGATAAGAATGAGAGTTTATGAGGGTTTATATAAGGGATATTATTGGAGGGAAGTGTAGAGTCTTTGATGACCGTTACAGTTGAATATATTAACGGTGATCATGCTGTGGTATAGCAAAGGGACTTAGTTAAATAAATGATGAATAAGTGTTGAATAAATGAGCGAATGTGTTTACTTATTGATGATATGATTGAAACTTAAAATGATAAATTTGTAGATTTGGTTTTATGTTAGCTATGCAGTAACACTAGGGAAATTTGATGAAAGGAGCTTTATTAAGCATTAGGTGTAGTGAAGAGGGAAAGCCTCCTCATTCGGGTCCCACCCCTGCCACATCACCCAATACCTCAACTTCAACTCTTCACAACAAACCCCCCCTCACCAAACAACAGACATCAACTTCCCCATTAGGGCCCCACCTCTTACACATTTATTTTCTTATTCATTTCATTAAATAAATTAAATTCATTTCACAAATACTTAAAAATAACAAAACATACTAATTTTATCTCATCAAATAAAAAAGTTACAATACGGAAAAAAAAACCATACGATTTGCGGGAAAAAAAACATACGATACGTGTCGGATGATTCATTTTATTGAATCATAGTTTTTATTATCGTATGGTAGTTTATGGTTTTTAATTTCCGTTTCTTAGTTTAATGTTGTTATCGTATTTGTAAAATAATTGTATGTTGTTTCAAGCTATTTCAATCCTATGTTTAATATAGTTGCATTAGCATTTACACATTACATTCTTAAAAACATACATATACATTTTACCTTTATTTTCCTTCACAAATAAAAACATACATTTTAATTACCATCAAATATTACAATCTCAATATTCAAAGGAAAAAAAAAAGGACATGTTGTCAGAAAATTCAGCTCGTCGTCACGACGGGGAGTTTAGCAACGGTGAGGAACGGCGAGCACCAAATGGTGTAGTGAAGAGGAACGGCTCGCCGTTGACGGCTCCACGTCGGACGGCGAAGCCTCCCTCTTCATCTACACCTAATGCTCTAACCGATATTAGAAAGCAATAGCATAATAAAATCACTGTTTGCAAATTTCATGAAGACATATGGTTACGGAGAATTTGTAAGCATGGACGGAGCCAAAATACAAAATCAACATGTGCATTTAGGGAAATCAAACAAGGCTGTATACACAAAATTTTGAACTGGGCACATTTATGAAAAACCGAACGTAAATTAAGGGGTGATAACATTACCGAGTACTACATATGTTTGATCAACAAATACCTTTTTATATATCTAATATACGATTAGTTTGGTAGTTTTAAAGGTTTGGAATTTTGCACTTCATAGTTTTGACAGTGGGCACAATAGTTCAAGAGTCAAAGGATGGTATTTTTGTGGAATATTATTCGGGTTAGTTATTCCAGTAAGAGAAAAGTTCAATACGAAACAAGATTTTTTTAAAGAACAAAACAATCAATCTTGGCCATTAATTTAACTTTGATCCAATGGCTAGATTTAATCATTAATATAAATATTAAATTAGAGAGGGGCGTTTTTGTAATATCCCACTCCATCACTATAACTTCATCACCAGTCAAAACTAAACTCATCTATGTGTGACTCGAAAATTAAAACAATAACTCATCAGATCTATCTCAATCGATCCATCACTATAACTTCATCACCAATCAGATCTCCACTTTCAACACGACAGGAGGATGTCAATGCATCTCCGTGTTTTTCAGTTAGTTTAAACGGACCAAGGTGTTTTCAACGGAAGAAGCTTCTCGGGTAGCGCGTGGATAGACACATGTTGTGGATTAGGTTGGGTGATGACGGTTGGTTTTTAATTTGACGGCCGTGGCGGTTTATGATGGTGGTGGTGGTTGGGTGAAGAAAGGTTAAGAGGGAAATGAAGAGTAACAACTATAAACAACATCTGTAATTCTTGGTAATTCTGAAAAACTTGATATTTTTTGTAGTCTTTCTTATGAAGAAAGAAAAGAGTGGGTGTACTGTTACCTTCTGGACTTATTTGGTAAGAAATGAAGGTTGTCTGTTAAAAACACAAATTGTTGATAAGTTAGTTACAAAGGTTCCGCTAGAAGTCATTTTATACTTTTGATACTTGTATTTCATACCTTTGTTATATAGGTAAGCAATAACTATTTTGCCCAAATTATACGTCAAACAAAATTTCCAAGCATTTCTTTGACCCTGATCGTTTAATGTCATACACACAGTTTGTGATTATGGTCATTGAAATGATGAGTTTTTTTGGGGGTGAATTTGGAGAGTGGTGAAATGGTTTTTTTTTTTTTTTTTTTTTTTTTTTTTTTTTTTTTTTTTTTTTTTTTTTGTGAAGGAGAAACATATTGTCAAAGAGGTGGAACGGAATGGGTATGATAACAAATGGGAGATAGCCTGGTTGGAGTTCAAGGATAAGAAGTTTATATTTTCTAATGGTTCGAAGGATAATATTCTTGATCTGTATACGTGGAGGTATCACAACCAACAATGTCAAGGAGTATCAACTTCTTAAGATTTAATAACTAATGGTTTGGTCTTAATTTTTTTTCAAAAGTTGTATTAGACTTTCATTTAGATTATAAATAAAAGTATTTTTAAAATGAAATAGTACATGTACTATAAATACTAATAATAAAATACTAACTTTTCTTGATAACGTTTTAAAAAACTAGTGGGTTTAAAATGAATCTCATGGGATTCACAATGAATCCCTTGTGATTTCATACAAAATCCCATAAGATTCACAATTAATCCCATGGGATTTACAATGAATCTCTTGTGATTTCATACACAATCCCATGGGATGCACCAAAGAATCCCATGAGATTCATACTGAATCCTTTGTGATTTATACCAAAAGGATCAATTTGAGCTACAGTATATTATCCATCTAAAATAATGTTATTTATTCTATTTTATAAATAACTAGCATGTTTGTTTTTATACTAAAAGCATCAATTTGAGCTACGGTATATATTATCCATATAAAACAATTTGAGCTACGGTATATATTATACAGAATCCCATGGGTTTCACAATGAATCCCATGGGATGCACCAAAGAATCTCATGGGATTCATACTGAATCATTTGTGATTTATCGTCTTTTTACGAATCCCGTGGGATTTTTTTACGAATCCCGTGGGATTTTTCTAGACGAAAATTTTGAAAAAAATCGTCTTTTTACGAATCCCTTGGGATTTTTACGAATCCCATGGGATTTTTCTGGACGGAAATTTTGAAAAAAAAATCATCTTTTTACGAATCCTATGGGATTTCTTTACGAATCCCGTGGGATTTTTCTGGACGGAAATTTTGAAAAAAAAAAATCGTCTTTTTACGAATCCAATGGGATTTTTACGAATCCCGTGGGATTTTTCTGGACGGAAATTTTGAAAAAAAAAATCGTCTTTTTACGAATCCCATGGGATTTTTTACGAATCCCGTGGGATTTTTCTGGACGGAATTTTGAAAAAAAAAAATTCGTCGAAAGTATATAACAATGCATATCTATAGAAAGATAATTTTTTTCTCGTCGCGATGGTGTATTTTTCGTAGCTTGAAGATTTACCGTTTGCAAGATATGTTGTTTTTTAAAAAAAGGTGGAAAGTGGGTTTTTATATTAAATAACCTAAAATGCCAATTTTGCCCTCCCTTTGTTATTTTTTGATTTGATCTTAGCCATTAGATGAAAGGTGGATGGATGGTTGAGATTGACTTATTTGTTTTTTAAGTGATACTTGTTTTGCATAGATCTCACCTCATTTCAGTAATTCTTGAGTCAGTCGCTTTGTATTGCAAGGTAGGACTTTTGTTTTAGCTTGTATTTCAATTTTCTTTTTGGGTTCATTCTTTTTAATTATTTTGTTAATCGAGATGAGGCGTCTTTTATTATATGTTAGTCTCTTTCGAGGTACAAAATTTACAGTGTTTATAGAGTAATTCATGAGATATTCAAATTTATATCGTATACTTTTTAGAAGGATAATGAATTTAATAAACCCATATGGCACACGAGTTATATTTTTCTGTATTACAAGTTGTGATTTACGAAGCAATAAGTATAGAAAAAGATAAAGTGTTATCTATGCACATGGAGTTGATGGAGTGTAACCTACTTTTGGAAGGAACAAAACTCAACTTCACAAAAGCTTAAAACAACTCCATCTCAATTTACTATTCTTTGTCTGAAAGTATTTCATATTAATCACCACATAATTCAATTGTAGTACTTAACGTACAATCTTGTTATAAAGGAGATGATATATACTCCCTCCGTCTCAAATTATAAGTCCATTTTTATATTTCACAAAGTTTAAGAAAAGTGGAGCCTTTACAATACTAACCAATAAAAATTTATTCTCACCCACTTACAAACATTTTGATTGGTTGAAATCAAAAAGTGGACATTAATTTTGGGACAACCAAAACTAGCAAAATGGACTTATATTATGGGACGGAGGGAGTAGTAAGCATAAAAATTACTATTTAGAAATGAAACAAGACTAGCATGTGACTCGTCTAGAAATATGTTTCTAATCTATCTGTTAATTAATTTAGGTCTAAGCATACGTAAACGTGTAACGTTAATGGGAAACCGAGTGGTGTAGAGTGACTATTTTACATTTTTGATTATATAGTTGTTCTTTTTTTGGTTTATCCAATATGATTAAAATTAGCAGTTGAACATGTGATAAATTTTTATCCAACTAAAATAATCCAACAAACTATTATAGTAATTAATTCATGGAATATACTTTTATAATGAATTGCAATAATTGTTTGCGTCAAATGTATTGATAAGTTACTAGATTTGTTATCGTATACTCCCTCCGTCCCATAATATAAGTCCACTTTGCTAGTTTTGGTTGTCTCAAAATTAATGTCCACTTTTGATTTCAACCAATCAAAATGTTTGTAAGTGGGTGAGAATAAATTTTTATTGGTTAATATTGTAAGGGTCTCACTTTTTTTAAATTTTGTGAAATATAAAAATGGACTTATAATTTGGGACGGAGGGAGTAATAAGTAGTTTAATGTATAGGGACTAGAGTTGTATTTATTTTATTCGTATATAATCGAATGATTATATATATACCTCCACTAGTCTTTGCGAGTGGAGAGTGTCTTGCATAATAAAGTTTGCCATAAGCAAGTTTCATCAAAACTCTCTTCCTCTCTATATCGTGTACATATATTGTATATAGATTCAACTTCTCAACAACTAAATCTTCGTTACATATAGAAATATTCGATCCTACAATTGGTATGATCGTCGGGTTACTTGTTGATTACTAGTTTGATAGTGTTTTGTGGTTCATGTGCTTATTCGTAAGTTTATCACGAGTTCTAACCGATTTCTTTGCCTAAAGTATTTGCAAACCTAGTATTGACTTACTCAACGAAAGCAAGTGGAATTGTAATATCACCATCATCACATGTATCCGACCCTTCAAGTGCTCATCAATATGGGTAACACTTAATGTAGCAATAGTGTTAGATCTATTAGTCGTCTTCATATCAGAGTCATCCACAACAGGACCATTAAAACGAATTGTTCGACGTGGCTTTAATGATTTCCCATCCGAGCCTATCATCTTACCTTTAATATTTTTTGATTTTTGCAGCCAACTTGCTCAATAATGAGCTTGTATTCTCCTCTCCCGAACCCTCCACCATCACACACCCACGAACTACAAAACAACAACCAGATTACACAAACAAGTGAAAAAGAAGAACAATCAAACCCTTACTTCAATCGGTCATTCCTTAATAAGAATCAAGGTTTAAATGGTAAGAATCACCCAACAGATATGAACGATCGAACAAACACAACTTCAATTACGAATAAACCCTAACCAATCAAATAATAGCACCAAATCAGTAATTAATGCAGCTGATAAGGACAATAAAAGCATGCAAGCCCTATGTTCCAAGATATGAAACCCTAAATTAGAACCAACAAACGAAATAATAATCCTAAAGATAATTAACCCTAATTCTCCCAAGATGACTTGGCCAACTATTAGCACTCGTAAAAATCAAGATTAAACACAAAGTGATAATCAAGATCAATAACAGGACTAGTAGTTAGTTAGTGATCAAGAGAAAAAAAATAAGAATCAAATGATGGATTCACTAATTACTTCACGGCTGACGATTGAGTGCGATAGCAACTAAGTTAGGAACACCTCTTATGATGGATTCATACACTGGTTCAATGTGTAATGAATCGTGGGGTAGGAGTAGTTATGCTTGTGTTATAATGGAAATTCAATCGGACAGGGAGAGTTTAAAGCTTCATATATGTAAGATTTAAGTTTATATTGGTTTGGAATTGTTGGTTTAGGCATAAAATTTGAATTTTTGGGCATTATTTGCTCAAAAAATGTATGTTAAGAACGGGACCTCGTGATCATGCTTATTGTTCGGAAAAGGTGGTGAATTTTTGTGGACCTCGTGATCCTTTGTTATCCGAGATATATGGTACTAGGTAGACTAATTAGTTGGAATCCTTGGTCACGTGGTCTATGTTTATTACAAAGTGATTAGATACGAGGCACCACCTTATATTTGTTATGAGGTTGCCTTCTTGCTTAACTATATTTGTTATGAGATTGCTTTCTTGCTTGATTAAATTATTCCACGAGGTTGTCTACAATCTAGGTGTGTGCTTACTTATATTACGAAGTTAATTGATGTTGGTCGAGGTAGCACCACTTTCACTACTTTCATATCTTGCCACGAGGTTGAATTTATTGTGACAAAACCTTATTTCACGAAGTTGCACACGCGATTGTTGTTTAAGTTGTTACNCCCTGAACTTTGGCACTACTACAAAAAGTGCTTTCGAGACCTGTTTCAGACGAAATCAAGACCGGTTTATGATGAGGTCTCTATGTGGGGGGCTCTCCATGTGAAATCAAATGGAGACCGGTTTTTTAACCGGTCCCGACAAGGTAATTGAGACCGGTTCAATGTTTAACACATGCTTCTAAACCAAACTAGAGACCGGTTATTTTCATAAAAACACGCCTTAAAAGCCTAATAGAGACCGGTTTTCGAATAAAAACCTGTCTCGATAATAATTATTTTTAAATAAAAAAAATGGGGTTGCCTGGGCTTGCTAATTAAAGCTACTATTAGCGCTTTCAATAAGCAATCCCTAACAACTCCTATAAGTGTATTCAATAAGCACTAACAAACAGCCCTTACATATCATGCATTTCAAGTAATAGGACGACGAGTAATATTGAGTTATAGCCAATCAGAAAACATCACTAGTAACTATACATGTAGAATTTGTCACCTCTACATGAAATGTATCATATAAATATGTAAGCTTTTAGCTAAAATAACAACCAAAACACATTACAACTGAAAATCTGAAACCCTACCGAAGTTGTAAAAACTTTGTTGCACAAAGGATCTTTGGTAACACTTGGTGATCTTTATCGGACAGCTGCCCGCCTCCAGCTATCTTAGCATTTGGTGATCTTTATCAGCCAGCTCCAAGAGAAAAACGCATGCGACTACAGAATCTTTATCTACCAGTTTCAAGCTTGTATGTAAGTAGTATCTAGAAAAGCCCCATAAGCATTTTTAATAAGCTATAACAACTATATAAACACTTGACTATTAATACATGTATAAGTATGTTAGTAAGAGTATAACCTTAAGTCTGGAATCTGTAACTATTAGATATTAATCCTGCATATATCAGAAAAAACCAAAGAAATGTGAGGTTTAGATCAATTCCATCAAGACATTTGCAACTTAACAAGAGGCCACATAACAGCATACATATTCTTTTGCCCAAGCATCAGATAGATTTGTGAATGTTTCTCTTCTGGATTCTTAAACGGATTCACATGCCCATTATAATTCCTTGAGCTCCTCTATAATATGAACTAGTTAGAGTTCTGAATCTTTTGAATGGTCTCAGGATGTGGACTACAAAACACAAAAAACATTGCCACTATCCCATTTATGTTTTCCTAAATTTATTCTGTTTCACCCCATTTCTGTTCTTAACTCTGCTCCAAAGAGTGAATTATGTGCATTCTTAACTCTATTCCAAAATTATGTATTCGTTTCCAAAATTCAGTACTCATACATCAGCAGCATATTACAGTTATACATTACTTTAGGGGCTGTTTGTATTGCTTATTAAACTGCTTGTAAATAGGCCGTTTAGGAATACATCTAAAATGCCCCATTATAAACAAAAGCCTTCATCGCAACACGTTATTGAAACTGCTTATACATCAAAAAAATATAAGTCAATGCATCTTCTTTTAATAATAGCAACATTATAATAGTCGAACTTGACTCAATTATATATTAGCCTCAAGTTTCTCAACATGAGCCGAACTTAGATAATATTTGTTTGTAAGTGGTCAATATCAAGAAGACTAAAAAACCCACAACAAGCTAAACAAGTCACTTACACACAACACAAAGCTACTAAATCTTAAACCTTTTTTACTATAAGAATAACCGAACAGATAACATGTTAACCTTACATTTAATCTTGTGTGCTATAAGCAGACAAGAGTATCAGAAAGTCCTAAAGTTCAAACCAATCACCACCTTAAGCAACCTTTGTAGGGTAAAAATAAATAAAAACCATAAAAACAAAATTAAGCATTTCATCAAACAACTTATGTGCAAGCCTGAACCACATGAATATGCTACCTAACTAACTCTAAGTTTCTCACATAACCTCTATTTCTTATGAGACAAACACTACTAAAGTAAGCTAGATTTAACCTATATAACCCGTAAGTCAAAAAAATCTATTAACTGGTCTAACGCAGGAAGTAGAAAACCAACAAATAAGCTTAAGAAAATACATAATAATTACAAAAATGACAGGTTTAGTTCAACTTTTGCAAACCTTTGATATAAATATGCCAATAAATAAGAGTGATGGGGAGTGGCACAAGTGGCGGTGCGCCGGTGGCAGAGGTGTGCCATAGGCCCATAAATAATATGACGGCTGTGTTTGTGGGTGTTAAAGAAAAGAGATAGAAAAAGGAACTAGTTTTAGTTTGAAATTCATTGAAAATATTTGAAAAGAATAAAATGGGAAAAAGTCCCGCTGAAATTTTTTGGGGAATCAAGACCCGTTTCTTGCTTAAAACATGTCTGCTTGTAAAGAACAAATAGAGGCCGTGTTTCAAAATTAAAACCGGTCCATATTAGGCCTAAAAGAGACGTGTGTTTTATTAAAAAACCGGTCTCGAGTTGTTATTTATATTAAAACCGGGTTTTTTCATTAAAACGGGTCTTGATATGTTTGGGATGGCTGAAAACGATAATCGAGACCGTTTTTTTTAAGAAAGGGTCTTAATGAAGGGGTCTCTAAACCCAATTATGTAGTAGTGTTACGAGGTTGCTTGGTTGCTTTTTTTAAACTTATTTTAACACGAGGTTGGTCACATGTTATTGGTCAAGACTCAAGAGGTTGCTACATTTATGTGTGCAAGAGTTTGTCAAGAGATTACTACAAAGTTGGTCACGAAGGGGCATATTTGTTGAGTACCTGATTTAATAACGAGGTCATAAAGAAGAGTTATAACACGGGGTAGAACTTTCTTTGTCAAGAGGTTGTGCTAAGGTCTTTGATACGAGGTTGATGCACGTCTACTACATATCACGAGATCACTATATACTTGTGTTATCACTCCTGATCACGGTCTGGTCTTTACTACGTGATTGGTTTAGAAGTTTGTCGTATCAAAATATCACTATTTGTTGAATATATAACAAGGTCGTAAACACTTATTGTTGTAACGAGGTGAGATGGTCACTTGGTTGGTTTGCTAAATCACGAGTTCGTGTACTTATTTACTTCACGAGGTTAGTTGGTTGGTTGGTTGATTTGTGTCGCGAGGTTGCTTGCTTGGTTATATTGTACACGTGATTGGACTTGACTCTAGCTTTCCCACGTGATTTATAAACGCAAAAGTTGGTTCTTAGTTTATCATGTGGTTTCTATTCACTTTAGTCAATACGAGATTGGTATTAAGTGACTCATGAGGTTGAGGATTAAGTCAAGAGGTTGTGTACTACATATACATCATGAGTTCAGTATAGTGTAGTAAGTGATTTGGTCGAGATTATACTTGGAAGTCACATTGCCACGAGATTGTGTACTTGCTTAAGTCACAAGTTGGTCACAACATTCTAGTCACGAGATTGTATTTTTCAAACTTTATCAAGAGATCGTTGTCCAAGATTACGGACCTTGTGATTTAGTTCTTCATTTGTGTTTTCAAGCTTCTAAAGATATTTATTTTCAATATTCATCGCAAGATCATCTCATGAGGTTGTCACAACTTTAAGCCACGAAATTGTCAAAAGTTCAAGGACTTACGAGGTGTGTTACAGCTTTTGCTCCCACAAAGTTTAACATTTCATTCATCAAGAGGTTTAGCATATCAAGAGTTCCATTGTCATCATATATATTTCAAAGACCTTTCAACCTACACTTAAAGATATATGATACAGAGGGCGATTACAAGAGAGTTTCTGATATTCAACATATTTTTCATGAAAATAACTTTGGGCCTACACATGTTGATGATGCTTTTGATAAATCATAACCATAATGGGGAATGATTGTTTATACCGTGGTTTATAAATCATGAAGAGGGCTATAGGCATACATACCATGGTTTGTTAACTTTGTTCGATTTTAAAAAGTCACGAAGAAAGGCTATAGGCATATAACCGTGGCTTGTTGTTTCAAACTTGGTATTGTCATTTGGATCACAGTTGATTGGTAGATACAGGAAAACATTATTTTCATGAGAAAATTGTTAATATCAAGTACCTCAAACAAACGATCATGACTTTCAAGTTTTTGTGTGTGTGTGTGTGGGGTAAAAGAGCTTCACCCTGGTAAAATATATTAATAAAAAACAGAAACAATAATTACAATGGAATGTGGTTGAAGGACCACATTAACCTCAAGTAACGCTTGAACATCCCAGTTTCAAGTTTTGAATCTAAAGAGAATGTTAATTTGAGAGGGAGCTGATTTAGAAACTTCAAAAGCTCTTGAAAAAGCTTCTACACATGATGGTTCGATTAAGGGAGAGAAAACTCAATTAGTTATCATCTCATTGTTCGTCTTTAAGGATGCTATTCAAGAATTAACTCCATAGCCGATGTATATTGACAAGAAAGAGATTCAGCGTCANTTGTTACGAGGTTGCTTGGCTGCTTTTTTTAAACTTATTTTAACACGAGGTTGGTCACATGTTATTGGTCAAGACTCAAGAGGTTGCTACATTTATGTGTGCAAGAGTTTGTCAAGAGATTACTACAAAGTTGGTCACGAAGGGGCATATTTGTTGAGTACCTGATTTAATAACGAGGTCATAAAGAAGAGTTATAACACGGGGTAGAACTTTCTTTGTCAAGAGGTTGTGCTAAGGTCTTTGATACGAGGTTGATGCACGTCTACTACATATCACGAGATCACTATATACTTGTGTTATCACTCCTGATCACGGTCTGGTCTTTACTACGTGATTGGTTTAGAAGTTTGTCGTATCAAAATATCACTATTTGTTGAATATATAACAAGGTCGTAAACACTTATTGTTGTAACGAGGTGAGATGGTCACTTGGTTGGTTTGCTAAATCACGAGTTCGTGTACTTATTTACTTCACGAGGTTAGTTGGTTGGTTGGTTGATTTGTGTCGCGAGGTTGCTTGCTTGGTTATATTGTACACGTGATTGGACTTGACTCTAGCTTTCCCACGTGATTTATAAACGCAAAAGTTGGTTCTTAGTTTATCATGTGGTTTCTATTCACTTTAGTCAATACGAGATTGGTATTAAGTGACTCATGAGGTTGAGGATTAAGTCAAGAGGTTGTGTACTACATATACATCATGAGTTCAGTATAGTGTAGTAAGTGATTTGGTCGAGATTATACTTGGAAGTCACATTGCCACGAGATTGTGTACTTGCTTAAGTCACAAGTTGGTCACAACATTCTAGTCACGAGATTGTATTTTTCAAACTTTATCAAGAGATCGTTGTCCAAGATTACGGACCTTGTGATTTAGTTCTTCATTTGTGTTTTCAAGCTTCTAAAGATATTTATTTTCAATATTCATCGCAAGATCATCTCATGAGGTTGTCACAACTTTAAGCCACGAAATTGTCAAAAGTTCAAGGACTTACGAGGTGTGTTACAGCTTTTGCTCCCACAAAGTTTAACATTTCATTCATCAAGAGGTTTAGCATATCAAGAGTTCCATTGTCATCATATATATTTCAAAGACCTTTCAACCTACACTTAAAGATATATGATACAGAGGGCGATTACAAGAGAGTTTCTGATATTCAACATATTTTTCATGAAAATAACTTTGGGCCTACACATGTTGATGATGCTTTTGATAAATCATAACCATAATGGGGAATGATTGTTTATACCGTGGTTTATAAATCATGAAGAGGGCTATAGGCATACATACCATGGTTTGTTAACTTTGTTCGATTTTAAAAAGTCACGAAGAAAGGCTATAGGCATATAACCGTGGCTTGTTGTTTCAAACTTGGTATTGTCATTTGGATCACAGTTGATTGGTAGATACAGGAAAACATTATTTTCATGAGAAAATTGTTAATATCAAGTACCTCAAACAAACGATCATGACTTTCAAGTTTTTGTGTGTGTGTGTGTGGGGTAAAAGAGCTTCACCCTGGTAAAATATATTAATAAAAAACAGAAACAATAATTACAATGGAATGTGGTTGAAGGACCACATTAACCTCAAGTAACGCTTGAACATCCCAGTTTCAAGTTTTGAATCTAAAGAGAATGTTAATTTGAGAGGGAGCTGATTTAGAAACTTCAAAAGCTCTTGAAAAAGCTTCTACACATGATGGTTCGATTAAGGGAGAGAAAACTCAATTAGTTATCATCTCATTGTTCGTCTTTAAGGATGCTATTCAAGAATTAACTCCATAGCCGATGTATATTGACAAGAAAGAGATTCAGCGTCATCCTCAACTTTAATTGAAGACAATAAGTGGTTCCAAATCTAGCCTATCATTACGTTAGGAGATATTGTTGGTGTCAAATGTATTGACGGGTTACTAGATTTGTTATCATATACTTCATTATATAAAGACTGCAAATGTATTTACTTTATTCCTATTACCCCCCACTTGTCTTTGCTAGTCGAGTATGTCTTGCATAATAAAGTTTATCATACCAAAACTCTTTCCCTCTATCTCGTGTACATATATTGCAAATATGTATATAGATTTGACCTCTCAACCACTAAATCTATATTCCATATAAAAATATGTAAAAGGGGATAACTTGGCTACAATTGTTGTAGCCAATCAGCTACAATTCTCCATATAAATTACATAAGAAAGAAATAAAGGACCCACTAAAAAGACTCAGTGATCCGCAGAAAAACTCAGAGACCCACATATTGTAGCATAAATTGTAGGGTGTTGGCTACAATGGTATTGTAGCTAATATATTCTCTAAAAATATTCGATCATACAATAATGTTTAGTTAACTCCAGCTACTTAACATGAGACGTACATCAATTAACTAAATAAACTAGTTTAAATTGTTTCCAAAGAAATCATTGTTAATAAGCCTGGAAATAAACTTTGGTCTTTTTAGGCTAATTGTGTTTAAATGTGAAATATGCCAATAAGCAAATCGAGACATGACCTTAGTTATGATTCACAAGTGCAATCTCTTTATTACATATCTTATTTACCTTTTGCCTTCCAGATTCCTCAAAACGACGTATCCAACTTGATCTCACACAATACTAGTTTTGTGCGCAACACAAGTTGGTAGCGAGCACAGATTAGAAGGTATCTATTCACCCTGGCACCTACAACCAATTGTTCCGCTGTGTTCTAGTGCTACGAAATTCCAATAAAAAGGGACTTCATTTCCCATGTTTCTCAAATCATATAACAAGTTTCCACCGCGGGCACATACGTACAACATTGCCCAATCAACATTGCTTATCAACATCGTTCTTTCAATTATCTTTAACCACTTTTTAACCCTTCACGAATTACTGTCAATTTCTTCGAAGTTGCTAGGACTTTCCAGGTCTGCAAGTTGTTTGTCTCCCTCTTCCCTGCAGTAGACGAGAGTCGAGAGTCCTATACATCCGTCCATACACACAACCTTAACATATCTTATGACACTTAAATGGTTCGTCAACTTTAATTATTTGTTTGTGGGCGGTAAGGCAAGTTGAAGTCATCCATGGATGATACACATTCCTATTTGTAAAGCTTTTTCCGAAACCTCGATGCTTAATACGAGTAAATAATACCAGTAGTCCAAGTAAAAGAAAATGTTACATCCATTGAAATGTTGAATTTAACTAATTTATATTGAGATACAGGTAAGGCATTTGCTTTTATTTCAATAAAATACAGAGTTTGACACTCTGAAGTCTAAAGAGTCGGTGAGTGATGGTAACAAACAAGTCGATCATGAGAAAATAGCAGCACTATGTGAAGAAATCACAATAGCGAATTCAATACATTTGGATGCCCAAAACCAGATCAACGCTGTGTCTCTCACATTAAAAACTTGGAACAGCATACAAATTGTAAACAGATCGTAGGAAGATATAATGGGATCATCTACAATGCATTTGTCACGCCAAACATAATGAAAACACTTGTGCACAAAATTCTCAGAAACTTCATCATGCTCTTTCTGAAAAGATGTAAAAGGAACCAAATTAACACTTTTGAATCTCAAATCTTTTAAGTCATGCACAATGAGTACATGGTTATGATATTAATAAAAATATGCTTCATACGGGACACCAGAACCTTCAACTAGGATAACACAACACTAGCTGCACAACATACAATATTTAACACTTCTAAGTTCCCGATAGACATACCTATATTGCAGAAGCAGCAAAAAGCATTTTACAAAGCCATAACACATATCTTTTATATAATAAAACAAAGGGAATTTTTCATTTCAAAAAAATTGGAACCATACCTTATTTAGTAATAATTTTATTTAAAAAAAAAATTATTTTCTTATTAAGTAACATTTTATATTTATCCATAACACAAGTAGAAGATAAATACAAAAAATATAGATAAGATATTTAAAAAAAAAGATTATTTTCTTATCAGGTAACATTTTATATTTATCCACAACACAAGTAGAAGATAAATACAAAAAATATAAATTAGATGCAATTAACAATAGCATTAAAATTTTTAAATAATTATTTCAAAAAACTAAAAAAAAAACCCGCGCGTGCGCGGGCATTATAACTAGTCATATACAACCATACAATCCGAAAAATATAAACAAGTTCTATTTTGCAGGGGAGGGGGATAATGAATATATAATAAAAATTTGAAATAACTCTGCAATTAAATTAAAAGTTACCATCAGTAGCAATCCATACAGAAAAGATGCCAAAATTAACGAGTACAAATATTGTCATAATCAGTTTCTTTTCAAATAATAACTACTTGCCATAAGTTGTACCTACGTCTAAAAGCATAAGGAAGGTTAGCCTTTGGTTATCACTACAAATTACTGGTGTTTAAATGCTCAGAGGTGACAACATAAGTCACTCACACTATGTTCATTTTTAAAAATCAAATGCAAGCCTTCTGCACAAACCGAGATCAATATTCCTTGATTTCTTGACATGCTTAAAAGGAGCACCAGGGCATGTCTCAGCAATACCAGTGAGCCGAGGAGCACTAGGGGGTGTCGTGAGTGCATCATGGCTTGCTGAAATCTCACTAATGATATCCTCTGCCTGCTTAGATACGATGGCTTCCAAAAGAGACTTATAAACAGCCTCCAACAACATATCGTCATCAACAGCACTTTCACAAACACCTTCACCTTTTTCATAAATATTTTTCGTCACAAGAGAAGTAAAGTTCAGCCTCCTGGCAACATAAGTCCGTGATTCTTCAAGATATTTCATGGACACGGGTGCCTTCAATAAGTCGTCAGAACCAGGTGCAAATGGGTCAAAAACACCCGCTTTTGGGGTACTTGGGCAGTCATCATCTTCGTTCATATAAATATTATCACCATTATGTAGCATGTGAGAATCAGACCCTATGGAAAACGGGGATATAAAAGCAGACATTAAGTCTGAACCCTCTTTATTTGAATCTGGGGTTATAGGACTCAAAGCAGATCCTTTATTATCAAGAATCGATGGTGATGTGGACAGATTAGCAATATTGTCAGTTTCCATGTCAGCAAACTTGTTATCTAATTTGCCTACACTTTTGCATAAAATACTTGCAGTAGCACCTAGCTGGTCCGTACTGGTCTTTGCATCCATTACTTTGTAAAACAAAATTGACAAACTCACTCCTGCAATTTGTTTAAAAAATTGTGTTACATTTGCTTAGTAAACATTTGTTTACAACATTGTAGAAAACGTTAAAAATAAGATCACCACCTAGTGCCTTAGCAGCCAAACAGGTATTAGGTATATCTAACGGCCGTTCCCTTGAACATATATGTAAATCACGGATACCTTTTAATTAGGTAAACATATGAGAACAAATCTGTATTTTATAAGCAAAGGAAATAGTGCCTTTTGATACAATTACTGCTCTATGTAATGTGTTTCATCATACAAATTTAGACATATCATTATTCATTAGAAAAAGAAATAAGATTGAGATGTTATCATACTTATGAATCTGGTTATAAGAAATCAGCTTAACGATACACAGTTCAAATACTGGTGTTTGAAGTTGCTTATTTCACGTTAACTAAATTAAACTTTGAGGAGCATTAGAGAGGTTAAATCTCTTTTG
This sequence comes from Artemisia annua, assembly GCA_014162995.1. Lineage (NCBI taxonomy): Eukaryota > Viridiplantae > Streptophyta > Magnoliopsida > Asterales > Asteraceae > Artemisia > Artemisia annua. Next base: position 46,130 of record LBNU01015335.1, read on the forward strand.
TAAATGGTCTAAAAAATTAGAAATGAGAATAAAAGCCCAATTTTATCCCAAAATAAGCTGAATGAAATAAGCAATCCCAAACAGCCTCTTAACAACGTAAGGCAAAACAATAAACCTAGCACAACTATTGATACTTTAATTCTACTTTTTGATACATAAAAAAATGAAACCCCCAAAATATTTAGTACTATTCAATTTGCTTGAACCCTAGCTAGAAAATAGCAAAAGCCCAGATTAGGATTTGCATGTTCTAAAAAACAAACAAAAAGACATAAAGGGAGATAGATATATAGATATACCTTGAGTGGAGTTAAGAGTTGATGGAAGGGAAATGGAGCGGCTGAGGGTGAGTAGTCAGAAGGCGGGGTGGTGGTGGAAGTGCTGGCGTTGTAAAGTAAAGTAGTTAGATGGCCACTCGTGCAGAACAAGATTCAATGAATGGTGTCTTTTTTTCTTCTTTGACCCAATTGCTGTTGACCATTTTGTGCTACTTTACTTGTGTTTTTCCACCGACATATATTTTCTTTTCTTTTTGGGATGTGTTATCCCAACCCTCTCTATGATGTCACATCATAGGCTTTTAGTCAAACCGTGCAACCGTTGATGCATACCGTACAACTAGGAGATGCGTCCAATCATTGGCAAACCCTCTCTATGGGAGGGTCCGGATAACTCAAGCCTTCTTTTTTTCCGTGTTGAAAAATCGGCCGAATCGGCTGATTAATCGGCGATTAATCGGTAATCGGCCCAGGACCTTGGAGAGAATTCCACGGAAATCGGCCGATTAATCGGCCGAGTCAAGAAAATCGGCCGATTAATCGGTAAAAAATCGCTAATCGGCCCCGGACCGCCTCAGTACCGATTCACGATTTTTGCAACATTGCTTTTTTTTGAGTAAATTACACCATTAGTCCTTTTGGTTTTTTCGGATTTCGTAAATAGTCTAAAATTGCGAAAATTCACATGGCGAGTCTGAAATATCAAAAAAATTACGCGAATGATCCAAATTTACTAACGTTGTTACGATTGCTCGTTATCTTCAGTCATATGTCAGGCACATGAGAGGTATGTTTGTTCTTTCACTATTTGTATCCTTTCATGCTATTTTTTTTTTTTTTTTTTTTTTTCATGCATTTTTATTTATTTAAATTTTTTTTTTGTCATTTGTTACTTTTGATGAAATCTATAACAATACATGGTTGATGAATTGTAATTGTCCTTTGTTAACCTTTGATCAGTGTTCTGATCATGGTTAATGAATTGTAATTGTGCTAAAATCCAAATTAACTCACTAGAATTTACTATAGCGGAAAGAAAAGTAGTTGGATATAATACATAATAATTTTTTAATCGTGTTTTCTCATGACGCGTTCGATGTGACTGTTATAAACAATAATCAATACTTCTCACGACCTTGATTTTATTATTTCTAGTGGAATAAAATATAAGCATCGTAAAAACCATATATACGCCCATGGTATTCCCACAAATACTATACAACAAAATTCTCATCCTGAAAACTCGGTAATCGTGTCTCCGTCTTGACCGTCCATTTCATCAAAGTATTTATCATTTCACGCAACAATATCATCGTGTTCATAATCACAACTAGGGGCTGAATTATACCATGCTATTTTGTATTTGCTTCTAAGATCCATACTAGACCCAGCAATATTGTTTCCAAATTAACCATTTTTACATTAATATAAACTTAAAAAATAACAAAAAAAATCAAAACTTTATAACAAACTAAAGTATGCTTTTAAAAACTAAAATGGTCACTGATTGAGTTTAAAGCCAATGCCTTTAGATCAAACTAACCATCCAAGATTCTGTGACTTCCTAAGTAAAATAACAAAAATGTCAAACTTTTGTGCATCTTTTATCAATCTTTCTAAAATTCAACCATTTCAAGATTAGTAAATTAACAAACAAAGATATATAAACAGTTTACAAAATTATACCATGCTCATGAGAACTAAAACTATCACTAACTTTGATTAATGCTAATACTTTTAGATCAAACTAACCATCCAAGATTTTTTGTCTCGTCAAGTAAAGATCAAAAAAGTCAAAACTTTTTCTCTTTCGTGATAAATCTTTTTCTAAATTCAACCATTTCATATTTTACCAAATGAAAACATATCAATATTAAACCGTGTTTATGGATTAGTACACAAGTAGATAACCATTCAATCAATTAGTTGTATACAATCATGAATTATGTGTGATTATCTCTTACCAAAAATAGCTTTGTAACATATCTATATATGTTCTGTATTTTGTGCTGTAACAAATCGATCAATGAAAATTACTCATTCAATATGGTATCGAGCCTAACAAAATATTCTCCTATTTTCTCTCTAAAATAACCGATCTCTCCCTCCCTCTTCTCCTAGTTCTGTCGATCTTCAACCCTCACACACCATATTGGCAACAATGGCCGTCGATGATCACCCTAATTCATCAGAATCCAAAGGTAACACTAATTCTCAAACCCCTAAATCTCAAAGTCTACCTCCATTGTGTAAAAATTTCAACAAAGGGACTTGTAAATTTGGAGATCGTTGTAAGTTTATACATGACCATCGTAATAGATCGGGATTGTTTTTTAATCGAAACACAAGAAATAACCAGACTGTTCGAATGATTAGCACTCCTGCTCAATCTATAACACATGCCTACTACCCTTCACCTGCTCTTTATCACAAACGTGAGGCTCATCAAACACACCAGTCATTATTTTCTAATAGAGTGGGCCAAAAGTTCCCAACACAGGCCCAAAAGTCACATGTCTACTACACGACCCAACAACCATTTCAGGCCCAACAAAAAGCTATGTATATGACCCAGTTTCAACAGGCTATAAATTTTTCCAATGATATTCTTGGCGCAGCCCGGGTTTACATTCGAGTCAAGCAACTTCACTTCCTTGTGCATTTAGCACTACGACTCAACAGGACTCGACATGGAATATGGATACAGGTGCATCCTCTCATCTCAATTCTAATGCAAGTAATTTAGGTACTATTTTTAATACACGTTTATATCCATCTGTACATGTTGGTGATGGTAATTCTATTCCCGTCACCAACACTGGCCATAGCATTATTTCATCCCTTCATCGCCCTCTTCACCTTCATAATGTACTTGTTACCCCTAATATCATTAAAAATCTTATTTCTGTTTGACAATTCACTATGGATAATAATTACGCTATTGAATTTGACGCCTTTGGCTTTTCTGTGAAGGACTTCCTGACTTGCCACATCCTCCTTCGATGTGACAGTTCGGGTGATCTCTATCCAGTTACCAAGCCGTCAACTATCCCTACTGCTTTTGTCTCCACAAGTTCTTCCACGTGGCATCAACGTCTCGGTCATCCCGGTGACGAAGTGCTACGGTCTCTTATTTCTCGTCAATTTATTTCTTGTAATAAAGAAAAGTCTCCACATGTTTGTCATGCATGCCAAATTGGCAAACATGTAAAGCTTCCTTTTCATACACTACAAGAAAAGGAGGCTTATAGGACACCTATTAGTGTCGTATAAAATTAGTTTATAGGACCTTTAACTTAATAGGACCAAAATATAAGTGTCCCATAGGAAAGGGTTGTAATAGATATATAGGACATTTATCGACGTCCTAATAAACTCAAACATTTTAAAACTAATTCTTTTGTCCCATAAAAATGTTTATGCAACCATAATAGCGTCCTAATAGACCACATTATAGGATACTATTCGGTGTTCTAGTATATGCTTACCCATCTGTTATGTTTTGGGACACTTTCATAGGTCCTAAAACACATTTCGATAGGACGAAAACATAATAGATAAAGTTTAATCTTAGTACCAAGAAACGGGTCCTAAGACATATGTGCTTTTTTAGGACCAAATTTGGTGTTATAAAAAACGTTTTATCTCATGTTTAGTTAATAGCATTAGTGTCCTAATAAGTGACATCATAAAACACTTCGTATCTATGCCACATATTTAACATTAATTAATTCAAAAACACAACAACCAAAAGCAGAAAGAACATAATTCAATAAGCAAGAAAAGATTTCATTTTCATAAGAGAAGTTTCCAACCAACATCCAAGATAAAAGTCTTACAAAATTCAACATATATAAATACTAGGAAATCAAAGTTGCAGGAACAAGTAGAGATAGTCTTGAGCCATCACAATATAAAAAACAAAGCAGTAGCAGACGTAACAAACTGGAAACTGGAAACTGATCATTTAAGTCATCATGCATCATCCTCACGCACCACCTACAAATAAACAACTCATATTTAATACGGTGTAATAAACTTTAGTATGGATAATAGGTAATATAATGACATGTATATCATGGTAGCATACCGAAACAAGAGAGCAAGGCCAAGCAATTGGTGCGCCAAGAGCATCTTGAACTGTGATAAACAATCCATACTTCCTCACCAAATATTCATCTTTTTTTATAGCGACTTGAACATTTACCTCGCACCAATTTGGTCCAATCTCTTCACTCCCAACTACCGCATCTGGATCCAAACTCCTTATCCACCCCTTTGCTACAATCTCAGAGTTCAAAATGCTCTTAAGGTAAACTTGAAGTCCAACCTACAATTATAATTTGCATAAATAGGTGTCATAGTTTAACTAGTAAAAGCATAAAATTTTCATTCAAATAAACACATACTCGTAAAGGTTGAGGTTCATTGGCAACAATGAGGCCCTGTGGTGATGTACGGGGAACATTTGTACCAGAAGAATCATTATCACTCGACCCTAGCCTCTGCGCTTCCCTTGCTTTATACTGAGCCAATTCAGCACTAAGTCGTTTAGCAGTAGACTTCCACTGTAGCTTATCTCTGTGACGAGCATAACGACTTGGAACCACACCCCAAACATCAGAAGCGCGAACACCTAGCCCATACATCTCTGCAGTTCCATTTTTATTATTACCCATCACTTTAGAATATATGTCTTGAGGTCCAGGCTCATCCAATTCATGCTCTGAAAGTTGAGAAGTCAATTCTTCCATTTGTTCCTGATAAAAAGTACTAAATATGTTAAATGTTATAGCTTAAAACTACTCAACTTGCTAGAAATGACAATAACTAATTAAAGATAAATGAGCATATAGATGTAGTAAATACAATGGCATTTGCATCTTCTTCATTTTCTGTTATTCCGTCTTTAGAAAAGCAAGCACGAAACAACTCCTTTCTAGTTGGTTCACGTCCTAAGATTACCTGTTTCAACAACAAAAAATGAGTATAAGCAAACAAGTGTTAATTCCAAATAGCCCAAGGAATCATTAATTCCATAAGTATAAAAAACCAAAAATGTCTGACTAATTGAAGATAACTCGCCACATACTATTGTTATAGGTCACACTATCAAGTAAAGAGACAAGCTAGCTAAAACTGATGTTGCTTTGAATACTAACATGCCAAAATAAGTACCTATATCAAGATGAAAAATGGCAGATTTGCATACTAACACACGAGTTGTCACCAACCACTGAGCATGAACTTAACTAAACTGTTATACGAATTGAGAAAGAACTAAACTTATATACGAACTGAGAACATAATCATTATTTTTAATCGACACATAGGGCATAGTGTATAATCACTTCACGACCAGTTACAAATTATCATGAAAACTATGAATAATAGTTGACATGATATGTGTTGTTACAGCTCCGTATATGTATTTTTAAGTAGGTGAACATCAATAAATTTTATAACATATGTATATTAAAGCCCGTGTCTCACAACCTCCATGTAGAACCAAACATTAGCTCAGAAATAACATTGGGATTGACACAGGGGTACGCACACAAGTTGGCATGCTCGCAAACTCATTTATAAACATCGTCTGTTGCATAAACAGTTGCACGAAAATATTAAATTACCTTTTGTTTTTAACGAACTTGAGCATAACTTGTTTTACCTGTGACTTGCATCATCTTCTTTTTTGCCCTATTGGCCTTATTTTTTTCACTGAGTCGCTGAGGTAAAAATAGAAGGAGTTAACCCAACAATAAAAATTTGTTGTTGAAAGCTGAAAAATTATTACATACCTTAGATTTTCCCTTCTTCCAATACTTGACGAGTCTCTTCCACTGAGACGTAAGCACCCGTTTTGGCTTGAAGGTAATTTGTTCATGAAATGGCAATGTCGGATCATAGTAGTCCTTTTTAACTCTCGCCCTCCAATTTTTCACTTTCCTCCCAAAAGATTTCAAAATCCAGTCATCAGAACCTGGGGGGAGATCAAATTTGTCCTGAAAAAAATATGTCGCCACATGAAGTAATATTTATCTTGCAGTTAGATATGTAATTATTTCTGACATACATTCATGGTGTCTAGCAAGATTTGTTTCTTGGCATTCATAACTTTATTCCATGGTTTGTGAAGCTTGCAATACTTCCCACTCCTTGCAAGCGATCCTATGAAATGGGTCAATGTGCTGGTTGTTTTCTCAACGGGTTGCCCATATTCATTAAATTGAATGCTAATACAGTCCTCTTCAGTTTTGGTCCAAACTTTTGGCATAAATGTTGGCCCTCTAACTCTTTTCCACGCATTCCCTGGAATTGCAAAGAGTAAACAGAACTTGAAATTAAAAAAACAGTCTAACAACCTAAGGAACTATAGTGAACCAATTAAACAAGCAAAAAAAACATACCTTGAGCGTTGTTAGGTTGGTTAGAGCCAACTTCAATCTCCCCTTCAACTTGTTGGCTATTGTTGTGGCCTCTGGTGGTAACTCCATTGTTCCTCCTTGACGCCATCCCTAACAGATGAAAAGACAACAAATCATTAGTATTTGTTTTCCAAAAAAAGGAATAACGTAGTTTTTCGAGCTAACGCTCTAATTATACATATTTATCCCATCGATTATATATTATATATCTATTATATTACATAGAATATCACGTTATTTGTGTAGAATTGGTACTAATCTGGTTGCAGGATTGAACGAGAGAAGGAAGTTAGAAATACCACTTAAAGAACGATAAAGTAACAACTATGATAAAAGGAAGGACTTGGAATGAAAATATACAAATATAAAAGACCCAAGTACGCCGGTCTTAGGACTGTGTGCGGCGTACTTGCCTGGCGGGTAAATGAGATTGAATATATGCGAAGTACGAAGTACTTTCTATGGAGTACGACGCACTTACCTTGACAGTTACAAAGCAGAGTTATTGATTGCATTCATTGTGAGGCCGATCATTTGTCCTCATTTACTGAACATTGGAGTTGTATTAGGTCAAATAGAGTCTATATAAGATAAGGAATGTGACCAGAGAATAGGGGGCAACATCTAAGAGAAGTAGGGAAAGTATACAAAGTTGTATCTGTGAACTCATACCAAGTTCACCATATCGAGGTTAAGGTTGTGATTCTATTACTGTGACAGAGGGTAGGAGAATGAGCCGAGAGAGTTATCTCTGTGAAATCATTTGTTCTTTCGTTGTAATCACTTTGGTACATGGTATGTGCTTATTCACATACCTTTTAGTCACCATTTTCAGACTCTATAAGACCAAAAACTAACGTTAAACGCCAAAGATATCGTGTTTTTGTGTTTGTGACTGTGCAGGAAAGGATATTGCAAAAACAACACAAAAATCAACCAAAAAGCCTAAAACGAGCACGAGATTTGGAAAAGTGTCTAAAAGACAAGCCAAAGATGAATTTTACTTAAGAAAAGCCCGTGACGACGAATTTATCTCTTAAAGGCTCAAGAAAATGAAAGAGACGCTTAATCGAAGTTCAAAGATAATTATCAAGATAAGCTTCCCAAATTCGAGCAAGTGATCACTTTTACATCTTTGAAGACCTTTTGAAATACACGTCAACACGAAGCCTCAAAGTTACAAGACGTTACATTTAGAAGTTAAGACGTTTATTAGTTTGGTAATGTAGTTTATGTGTGTTTTCTTGAGATGTAAAAGTCTAGGGGGTAAAATGTACACGAAGGCAAACTTGAGATCCCCCTAGCATGATAAATACCCCTTAGATGGCTTCATTTTAAAGCGAGTAGGATTTAGTAAGTTTTAGTTTTTTTCATTAAGTGTAAGTTTTATTTTTAATACAAGTTTTATATTTCATGTCTTAATACTTTTCTTTAGCTTATTTTACACTTCATCTTAATCTTTCTTCAAAATCTTTACATGTTTTGAGTTTATTTTTGTTATTATTAATCTTTGTTTACATCAATCTTAATCTTTTATAAAAGCTTCTATAATTTTCATCACCTTTGCATGTTTTAGTTTCGAAAAATATAAAAAATATGGGTTAGGGCTTTGTTTGAGTGGCGTTAGCTTATATGTAAGCTTATTTGTTATTAAAACTAGTTTTTCTATAAAGTTTATATAAGTCTTTATTAGTTTTTATTAGTTTTTCATTAGATTAAATCTTTAGTTTCTCATAAAAAAGTTCCAGCTTATTTTTTTTTTACATTTTTGCGAGTTTGAGTTTTAGGGTTTAGCGAGTATGGTTATTTTTCAAAAAGTAGCGAGTATGTGTTAAGTTCTAGCGAGTATGGATTCAAATATAGCGAGTATGAGATAGTCTCTAGCGAGTATAGTGTAGTGTTTAGCGAGTATGTTAAGTTGTAGCGAGTATGGAGTTTTATTGATGTTTAGCGAGTATGAACAAATGATTTTTGCGAGTATGACTTTTAGATTGCGAGTAAGGATTGTGTCAAGTTTCTGCGAGTATGAGTCAAGTTTCTGCGAGTATGAGGTTTTAATTTAGTTGCAAGTATGGTCTTATTCATTTCATTTAGTTGCGAGTAGGGGTCTTTGGTTTTAGCGAGTATGGTTTCAAACTTTTTAACAAGTTTCATTTCTTTTGTTTGCCGAGTTAGGCACGCTTCACCCTCATCGTCTTATCGAGTGAGGTTTTATTTCTTTAAAATCTAAACGAGACTCTGTCGAATTTTCTAAAAATCTTTTAAGTATCGTTTTCTTATTTAATTTCAATGTCCTTGCATTTTTAGATTAAAACTTTATTAGCGTTTAATGTTTTCAAGTCTTTTATATTTCTTTCTTTACTTAATAAACTTTTATTTTCGTTTATTAAATCTAAAATACCAAAAACATTTTATTTTCTAAGTTCACATTTTATTTCCTTTTATTAAGTAAAGAAAAGAACCACAAACTAAAAGACTTGAAAAACATTAAACGCTAATAAAGTTAATCTCAACAAATGCAAAG
>LBNU01015335.1:56228-72848 GCA_014162995.1 Artemisia annua
CTTAGAGAGAAGAGAGATAATCACTCATCATATAAAATACTTAAAAAGCAGAGATCAATCTATCAACAACCTACAATGCCGCTTACATTCAACGTTTGTACAAACAACATCACATATATACACGTCAACTATTCAGCCCAAATATAACTATAATAACGACTACTCCAACCTTACTATCATAGTAACAAAAACACATATCATATCAACATGGATTTCATTATAACTTACTAAATCGATAATTCGACAAAGTAGAAAAGCTGTTATATAAACATGACGAAAGATACGATATTATCACACCGCCGATCTGACAGCTTACTCAACTCGAGTCGTCTCAGAGTACACACAACGAGGGTTGAAGGATCTTGAGTCAGATTCAAGCGTGAGACATACTGAGCAAATAAAGATATATGATTCTAAAACACTGCACTCTACTATCTGGTTACACCATCGATAACACTCTATAACTACACTCACGACCAATATAAAATGCCAGTTAAAGTAAAGAAAACCAACTAAAGCGACGCAACAAAGATCACTAAACATAGTAATAGAAACATGACACATAACAACTCCCCTAAGGCGAAGCCGAATAATAACGAGTGCGACAAACACAGTACATTAAAAACAGGTAATGAACATTTAACAGACAATCTCCACATCGGTTTGCACAACTCGAAAAGTGCCATAAGATTCACTAAGCGTCGATTAGCTAATCTCCTCTCGTGTGGCCGAATTATTTTCCTTTCTCTACGAGCAAATAGTTTCAATTAATCCTACATTGAAAAAACAAAGCCAAAAAAAAAAAAGATAATAATTCTAAGATCGACTCGCGTCTGATATAACTTCTCCATTGTTGCTCCGGCTTTTTTGCTTCCAACAATCTAATGAAAACTACCCAAACTCGTTAAATAATCACTAAACAACTATTCGGTCACCAAACTGAAACTCATACAAAATGCTCAAACACTATAACTCACAACCAAAACTAACGAATACTTAAAACTACTTGGATACATTTAAAACATCTAGAATCTAAAAGCGACCCAAAAGAGCAACTTTTATTTTCGTTTATTAAATCTAAAATACCAAAAACATTTTATTTTCTAAGTTCACATTTTATTTCCTTTGTCGCTTTATTTCATTTTAAATGGGTCGCAAGTAGTTTAATCGTGTTTGCTTAGTAACTCGAGTTTGTGAGTTAAGTGCGAATATTAAAGGTTTGTGACCAATAATCGTTAAGATTATTTAGATATGTGATTTCATTATTTGAAGAACAAAAGCCGGAGAACAATTAAATCACACGTCTAGAATTATTATCTCTTCAAAAGATTAATTGACAACTAATCTCGAGAAAGGAAAATAATTCGTCACAAACCATTAGCTAACACTTAGTGAACTTATTCACGTCACTTTGCAAACATATTGTCTTTAAATTCATTTACCGTTTTTAATTACTTTTCGCACTTTAATTATCACTTCCTTTAAGTCACTTTATTTCATGCTTCTTTACTTGTTTAGTGTCTTTGCGTCGCTTTATTGTTTTCCTTTACTTTAACTGCATTTTAATTGTCGTTTTAGTATAATCAAAACCAAAAATCATCTTTTAAAACCTATTCATCTCACATATCTCACGGCTGAATCGACAAGATCCATTCAACCCTCGTTGGGACTACGACTCGAGTTTATAAGCTTCACCGCTTGAAAAACGACTCGTCAAAATGGCGCCGCTGCCAGGGAGCGGTTGATAAAATTTAGTCGTTCGATCGTTTGAGTAACGTGTTTTGAAGATCCTTCTTTCGAGAAGTTAACGCTTTTGTAAATATTTTCAAAATATAAAAACACAAAAATATTTTCTCTTTTAAATTGTTTTTCTTTTGATTTCCCTTTTTCCTAATATTAAAAATCAAAAAAGATTTTCTTTTTCAAAATTAGCTTTCACTTTTGCTTTACATTTTACAACATAAAAACCCAAAAACAATCTTCTTATCCTCTAATCGTTTAATTCTATCTTTTTCCCCCTCGTTGGTTTAATTCTTATGGATTCATTTATTCCATGTGTTGGTTGTGGGGAACCACTCTATGGTTCACCGTGTCGATATTGTACGTGTGTAAGGTGTGGTAACGATATTCAAAACGGAAGTTGTTTGTTTTGTGGTTCAAGTAATTCATTATCTTATGATCAAAACCCGAATTCATTCGACTATCCTTCAAATTTTTACAACTACCCACCTCAGCCCGACTTATCTTTGCTCAATCAATGTTACTGTGATGGATGTGGCAACCTTTTGGATCCGATTGCGACTTATTGTGAACGGTGTACTTGCATGAGGTGTGGTAGAAATCTTATAAATGGAAATTGTTTGTTTTGTGCTGTCGAAAATGAAAATTCATACTCTCAAAATGAAAATTCGAACTTTTCCAATTATCCTCTAAATGATTCTTACTTCTCTCCTCAAAACTTTTATGAGCAGCTCCTTCTCCCACCCCGGTTGAGAGGAGTGATGTCTTTTCAGATGAGATCGAGGCTTGTCTTGCTAAAAATCATTCCGATTCGACGATGGTTGATGATACTAACTTTGATCCGGAGGGAGATATTCGTTTTCTTGAAAGTTTATTACATGAGGAACCATTACCTCCTCTCCCTCCGAAGAACGATGAAGTTACTGATAAGTCCATTGATAATCATGATGAGATATGTTCCGAGTCTGACGAAGGTTACACTTCCTTGTCTTGTGGAGAAATCGAGTACGTTGAAGAAGAAATCCCTCAGTGTGGCAATCCCACCTCAATTTCTGAACCAAATATTCCCGACTCTTCTAATCTCTCTTTCACACCGGATGAGAGAGGTGACTTCTCTCCAGAAGAGATCGATGTTCTTTCAGAAATTGATGAAACCTCAAATGAATCAGATAACCTTGTTCTTGAAACTTTCAAAACAACTTTCACCAATCCTCTATTTGATCTCGAACCAGACTTTAATACGATTTCAGATAATCCGCTCTTCGATATTCAGATTAAGGATAGTGACGAGTCTGTTACGGAACCCGAGGTTACAAATGTTCATCATATGGTTGATTCTCTTCACGATGAGTTTTTAACTCCAGTCGATCCGACTCCATCAAGAATTGAAGAAGTTTCTGAGCCTACTAAGTTGTTATCGACTAAGGATTCATCATCTTTTACCGTGGTTGATACTTCGTTATCGTTCCTTTCAGAAGATAAAATTTTTAAACCCGGTATATTAACTTGTAAGGACTCTTATGGGCTCCAGCCCGACATCCTTGCTTCTTACGTTTCTATTGAAGAATTTGTTGATGAAAATTTGAAGAAGGATGATTATAAGACTAAGGAGAAAGTTGTGCTTACCCCGGAGGATCTCTTTGAATTTGACCTCGAAATCGTTGTTATGATCTTTCTTCCTTATCTTACCTATGCTGCTGTTTCTCCCATCCGTCATTCCCCCGGGAGTGAGGATGTTGTTTTTGACCCCGGCATCTCCGTTTCTCTTCCCGGGTGTTCGTTTCATTTGCTCCCCCAAGGACAAGTAAATTCGGGGCGAGTCTAAGCTACACGACTCGATAAAAAACAAGCGCTTCGTGGGAGGCACCCCATGCTTATCCTTTTATTTCATCTTTATTTTCTAATAAGTAACCTGAGGAGGGCGACCTCTTCCAATCTTGTGTTTGCTTGGTTGTTTGTGTATGTGCAGGATTTCCCCAATTCATGATGACTCTCGTGCTCGTTGGATCATCTCATCTCCACTCGAGTCCCATGTATTGATGCTGCAACGGAAATCTTATATCCAAAATCTTATCGACTAACGGTATCTTTGGCATACTTAATAAACGGCCCTAGATTTTTGTTAGGATTACCCTTACCTTTGAAACATTGAGGACAATGTTTATCTTTAGTCTGGGGGGTGAATCTTCGATTCGATTTGACCTTGCACTTTCATTTTAGTCGTTCACTCTCGCAACCCCGTTTTTCCTCAAAAATGAAAAAAAAAATCCAAAGAATTGAAAAATTTTGAAAAATTTCAAAGAAAAAAATGAAAAAATTAAAAATCATGCAAAAATAGAATAAAAGTTTTGACACCGTGTTTTGACTTTCCTACTAGGTAAGAGTGAGAATAAAAATTTTGACTTGATCCGGGCGTGTTGAGCCCTAGCTTGTTCCCTTAACCAATGATGATCACATAAGCTTGTGCTAGTTTTGTACACAAGGAGCTACTCTTTTGTCGGCTCCCGTACTTAACTTTATATATGCGCGGCTTGATTATCGGCTAAGCATTCGCGGATCTCATTATTTGAGATTTTAAATTTGCGGAGAACGTGAAATGATAGAGTTTCTTTAGAAGTTAGATGCTAAGCATAGAGTAGTTGGATCTCTTTAAAGCTCATCGAAGGTACTCATGTCTTTTTGTTCCCACAAAATTGTTTCACCCCATATCTGTGCAAAATAATTAAAGATGTTAGGTTTAGCCGATGAGTAGTTCTTGGTCTTCTTGAGAGAATCTTTGCTTGAAAAATTGGGTACACATCAAGGATACACGCCAGTTGAGTTGTACGTATGTGGTTTCGGAGCTACCCTTTAAAGCCCGATATTCATAAGAGCTAAAGTGCTTTGAGACTTCGGATTGAGATTGGACCTTGGATCCTACATTCTAACCTAAGCAGTTGGCGGTAGGTCTTGGATTGAAACCGTGAAGGTTCGGAGTTGAAAAGTTACTAAGGCAAGCAAAGGAAAAAAAAAAAAAAAAAAGTATGGATTGATTAGTGCTATTGTTGTAAGACAAAAGTTATTGGCACGTGATGTGCATGTGGACGGTCCTAGACCGGGCGCATGATGTGCACGTGAAGGTACTCCGCAACTAATGTCTTTGATTATGTATGAGTTCGATTCATTGATGTATATGTTAGTTTGTATCCTAATTCCTTGATGTGGACCNAAAGAAAATCAAAAGAAAGAATAAGGATCAATGTTTAGATTCATGGATTAGTGCTATTGTTGTAAGACAAAAGTTATTGGCACGTGATGTGCATGTGGACGGTCCTAGACCGGGCGCATGATGTGCACGTGAAGGTACTCCGCAACTAATGTCTTTGATTATGTATGAGTTCGATTCATTGATGTATATGTTAGTTTGTATCCTAATTCCTTGATGTGGACCTCATTTTTCGAGCAAACCTTCTTAGGAGAAGATTACTAACTACTTAGCGTTGAGATTCCTGGTATCTTTATCAGACTAAAAACTATGAAACGAGATGCTTATGAAGAAATTCATTTCTCTCACAAAAATAAAATAATGAGATACAAAAATAGGAAAATAGGAGCAAGAGGTACACGAGTAACTTCCATGGGTAGCGTTGGCATGTAACTTGTAATTAAACAATGATCCGTTTTTACGCTTAGTTTGGGGGCTTGTGAAAAATCAGGGACGATGAATTTTATCCAATCGGTCACTTTTCTATGAATCGTGTTCTTGCTCTATGACCCTTAATCGTTATTGAAAGATAATGAAAGTCAAGCACACCATCATACGCTAAAGTAGTATAAGATGTACATAGTTAAAAAATGGAAAACCGGGGCGTTTTAGGGAATAAATGATTTCGTATCTCTCTTGAACGTTTTGCTACTTTTCAAAGTTAGTAAAGAGAGGTGTGAAATTATTTATCTCTAAGGCGTGACGTGATTACATTGCGTGAGGACACGCAATACCTTAGTCTGGGGGATTTTGGTATGCGCTTATTCACATACCTTTTATTCACCATTTTCAGACTCTATAAGACCAAAAACTAACGTTAAACGCCAAAGATATCGTGTTTTTGTGTTTGTGACTGTGCAGGAAAGGATATTGCAAAAACAACACAAAAATCAACCAAAAAGCCTAAAACGAGCACGAGATTTGGAAAAGTGTCTAGAGAGAGAGGCAAAGAGTGAAGTTTTACTTAAAAGTCCCGTGACGACGACTTTGAGTGCGTGTTAAAGGCTCGAAGAAATATGAAAAGACGCTGTAATCGAAGTTCAAAGATAATTATTCAAGATAAGTTCCCAAATTCAAGCAAGTGATCACTTTTACATCTTGAAACCTTTTGAAGAGTGAGTACGAGTGCGAAAGTTACGAAGCGGTTGCTTTAGAGAGTTAATGACGTTATTAGGTGGTGTGAGTTTATGTGTGTCTTTCTTGAGATGTAAAGTCTGGGGTAAAATGGTAATGAAGCCAAACTGGAGCCCCCTAGCATGATAATACCCTTAGATGGCTTCATTTTAAGCGCGTAGGATTTAGTAATTTTAGTTTGTGTATGTTGTGGTTATTGTGAATCAAGTTTTATATTCATGTCTTATACTTTCTTTAGCTTATTTTACAGTCATGCTTGAGTGTGTTGTGTAAAAGTCTACATGTTTTGAGTTTATTTGTTAGTTATGTTGTTGTTCACGTGCTAACTGTTTATGAAAGCTTCTTAAGGTTTCATACGCTTGGGTGCATGTTTAGTTTCAAAGAAAATATAAATATGGGTTTAGGTTTTTTGTTTGGAGTGGCGTTGCTTAGTATGTAGGCTTATTTGTATTAAACTATTTTTATAAAGTTTATATTAATCTTTATAGTTTTATGTTTTTATTAGATTAAATCTTTAGTTTCTCATAACAAAGTTCCAGCTTATTTTTTTTTACATTTTTTGCGAGTTTGATAGGGTTTAGCGAGTATGTTATTCAAAAGTAGCGAGTATGTGTTAAGTTCTAGCGAGTATGTCAAAATATGCGAGTATGAGAATATTTGTCTCTAGCGTGTATAGGTGTAGTGTTTACGAGTATGTTAGTTGTAGCGAGTTTATGGAGTTTTATTGATGTTTAGCGAGTATGAAAAATGGTTTGCGAGTATGACTTTTAGATTGCGGTGAAGGATTGTGTGCAAGGTTTCTGCGAGTTATGAGTAGTTTTGCGAGTATGAGGTTTTAATTTAGTTGCAAGTTATTGGTTTATTCTTTCATTTAGTTGCATAGGGGTCTTTGTTTTAGCGGTATGGTTTCAAACTTTTAACAAGTTTCATTTCTTTTGTTGGCCGAGTTAGGCACGCTTCACCCTCATCGTATTATCGAGTGAGGTTTTATTTCTTTAAATCTAAACGGAGACTCTGTCGAATTTTTCTAAAATCTTTTTAAGTTCATTTTGTATTAATTACAATGTCTTGCATTTTTAGATTAAAACTTTAATAGCGTTTAATTTGTTTTTTCAGTCTTTTAACTATTTTTTCTTTCTAATAAATTTATTTTCTTTATTAATCTAAAATACCAAAAAAATTTTATTTTATAAGTTCACATTTGATATTCCTTTGTTCGCTTTTTCATTGTTAAATGGTCGCAAGTAGTTTATCGTGTTTGCTTGTGAGTTAAGTGTGAATATTAAAGGTTTGTGACCAATAATCGTTAAGATTATTTAGATATGTGATTTCATTATTTGAAGCAAAAAAGCCGGAGAACAATTAAATCACACGTCTAGAATTATTATCTCTTCAAAAGATTAATTGACAACTAATCTCGAGAAAGGAAAATAATTCGCCACAAACCATTAGCTAACACTTAGTGAACTTATTCACGTCACTTTGCAAACATATTGTCTTTAAATTCATTTACCGTTTTTAATTACTTTTCGCACTTTAATTATCGCTTCCTTTAAGTCACTTTATTTCATGCTTCTTTACTTGTTTAGTGTCTTTGCGTCGCTTTATTGTTTTCCTTTACTTTAACTGCATTTTAATTGTCGTTGTAGTATAATCAAAACCAAAAATCATCTTTTAAAACATATTCATCTCACATATCTCACGGCTGAATCGACAAGATCCATTCAACCCTCGTTGGGACTACGACTCGAGTTTATAAGCTTCACCGCTTGAAAAACGACTCGTCAGTACACTTTTCTACTTTGTCGAATTATATTATGAAGTTTATGAAATCCATGTTGAATGATATGTGTTTTGTTACTATGATAATGGAGTAGTCGTTATTATGTTTATTTGGGTGATATAGTTATATGGTTTTTTACAACGTAATGTACGCTTGCTATTTGATACTATACTTAAGTTTAATTGATGAGATTATGCTTGGATCATTGTTGAATGTTTAATGTATCTCTGTGGTAGAAGTAGGTCGAAAGGGTCTGCCACTTTGTTATTATTTCAAGGTATTTGTCTATGGCAACTTGGTGTTTACCTTGTAGAAATTGGTCGACAAAATATTTATCAACCCATCCATGATCTTGTTTAATGCCTTATCTCATGTCTAACGAACTTGATGAGGAAATTGGCTTATGTATACTTCTGTTATGAACCATTCTTAATGCATTTGATATATTGAGAATCATAGGTCGAAAGGGTTTCTTAATATGTTGGATAGTTATTTGTATGAGTGATCACCAGTCACCTCTTGCTTATATATCTTGTTCATGATTGCTTGCTCATCGTTTACATGTTACTTCCATTGTTCTTAGTCTAAATAAACATAGCTTTTAATCATATAAACAAACAATCTAAATTACTAGTCTTTGGATAAGTGACAATCTATGGACTTTACTTTGACACAATTGCTAACTTGGCTTTTCTACAATCTCTTGGGACGACCTGGTCTTACCTAAACCTTTGCTATAAACGGGGGTTATACTTTACCATGTGTTTTATATATTAAGGAAAATGGTGAAATTAGTATTATAAATTTAAAGCTTTTGAAACACATCAAGTTTTTGGCGCCACTGCCGGGGATTGGCATTGATAAAATCGAGTTAGTTAAGTGTTTTTAGACTTTTTACAAACATAGCCGTACAGTTTTCTGGCGAACTGAATCAAATTTTTGCTTTCTGAGACTGAGTGTACGCCGCACTTCAAAGTTTGTGCGCCGTATTCTCTGTAAAAATTCATACTACGTCGGTTTTACTTTCTTGTCCGCCGTACTTTCTGAAAAAAATTCACAATGTTCACTGAGACAAAATTAAACCAAAACAAAAACTTTTTAATGCTTAAATTCAAGGCTGAGAACATGAGAATTGCTTTTTATGTGCCTTTGGTATCTGGATTGATGCATTTGTTAATATGTTGTGACTCATCGAAAATACAAAAATATTTGCTTATTTGGTTAATTAGACATTTTCTTGTTTTTTATTGTTTATGCATGATAATAATCTGGACTATAAGTTTAAACAAAATTCTGAGATATTCTGAAAACTACGAAGGAGTTGAAACTAAAAACAGAGGAAGTATGCCGCACTTGTTTTCAAGTACGTCAGTCTTTCCTGGGAAATTTCAAAATAATATAAAGATTAAAAAGGAAGTACGCCGCACTTGTTATCAAGTACGTCGCACTTTTATAACTAGAAGTTCACAGAAGACTTTTATATTGTTCATTATGATTAGACCAATCCATCTTTTGATTTTTGAATGTTTACTGATGTTATTGGAGTGCAAAATATCATTTAGTTTTGATTGTACTAACATACTAATGGTTTACTTGATGTTATATTGTCAAATATTAGAAATGGACCCAAACTCGAGTATTGGACGTATGTGCTTAGATAACGGATATGACCAAGTGGAAACTGAAGAAACATGGTAAGGAGCAGTTACTTTTGACATAACAGATATGGGGAAACAGAATAAGCAAAAGATTCATATATTTTATGGGATGGAAACGGATGAATGTTTCATGAAGTTTATTATCCCTTGCCATGTAGAAAATATTTATGAAAATGATGCAATAGTTGACTTGGATTACAATATGAATTATGTATCTAAGGAGCTAATGAAAAGGCTTGGACTAGGTTTTATGGAAAGGGAAAATGGAAACAAAATAATCAATAAGAAGTTACTAGTTCAAATGAATGTGGATGTGTTCTTGGTGGAGTTTTATGTTAACCCAAGTGAAGATGAATGGGTACCTAGTGTCATTTTTGGAAGACCATTCTTGGTGTTGGCAAAGGGAACTGTGGATTTTGCTAAAGGTATACTCACTATTTACCAAAAAACAACAAATATTGAGGAAAACTTTGAGAAACTGAACATACTAACATATGAAATGAGTGAGGATACTAAAGTCTTTTCAATCCATAGGGATAGATGATGAGGAAGAAGTTGGAGAGAAATATATAACACCATGTTATGTAGAGGGGGTATTTGCCTCTGATGGAATATTGGACCTTGATATTGAGAAAAACCTTATTTCTCAAGAACTAGTGGACCAATTGGGACTTAGTTACGAAGTTTTAGAGAATGGAGAAAAGAAAGTTAACAAGAAACTGCTCACGAATTTGGTGGGAGAAACTAATGATGACTCTATTGAAAAAACTAAAGGATACGAGTTGGAATTCTATGTGGAAGAAAAAGTGAAAACAGGGGTTGTCTTGGGCAGGCCATTCTTGGAACACAGTAGGAGTATTATTAGTTACAATATTGGACAAATAACTCTTTGGGCTGAGATTTGTTTGGAAAATGAGCAACAAAAACCATTTGTGATTGATGCCCCAAAGGTGAAAACTGGAAGGAAAGTTTCAGGAGAGTACAAGCTAAGTGATGTTATGTCACCCGGTTATTTCAGAGCTTGAAAAACATGGATGATGGATAGGAGTAGCAACATACGCTCCTAAGTTTATTTTACTTGTTTTATTTTTCTTTTCTATGTTATTTTCATCATTTGAATAAAACTTACCAAAACATTGTATCCTGGAAAGTTAAGGAATGTTTTGATGAATGAATGAATATAATGAAGTTTGATTATATGTGGATTGAACATTTTTACGTATGCATGTTAGTTAAAATTGTTAACTGTGGAAAATTTTTCAGTAAGTACGCCGTACTTGGGGTTAAGTACGCTGCACTTCTGAGCGGGACTATAAATATAACTTGAAAATCTTTCATAACTTACAATATTTTCACATACAATACAAAGAGAAACCGCTACCTTTTTGATCAAAATTGTCCACAAGAGATCTTTAAAAGAAAAATCAATCCACATTATCATGTCTTTGGTATGTTTATCCATTTTGTTTGATTTCTTTGCAATTTTATTTCGTAATTTTTTTTAGGGTTAATATTTTTTTTGTGATATGTTTTAGATTTGTATTTTGATAAATGTGTTAGTTAGAACAATTGGAACTTATAGGATTATCTAGTTTCATGAATGAAGGTTTTGCGAATGATTGAATCGAATTAGGGTTAGGGTTTTTGCCTTGATCACTATTTTTGCAAAAATAAGAGATTTGAATACGTATATTTGATCTAGGATAGATTGAGATAAGATGTTAAAAGAAGATTATAGATGGAACGAGTTAAGAATTATGAAAATGATGCCTAAATGCTTAAACCTATGATACGAACTGCTTATTTTTAGGGGTATTTAAAAATCAATGAAGAAAAACTATAGAATAAGTTTGAAAACGTAGTTTTGTTGGCATGATGCTTTAGAATCAAATATTTCGCGCCCAGAATGTTATGTGCACTGGTTTTCAAATCTGAACCGCCGTACTTACGTTTTAAACTAGTTAGTACGCTATACTTGTTGCCAAGTACGCTGCACTTTTTGCCTGAATTCAAGACATAATGTTTGAAGATTAGAGTTTGAGAGAGATTTAGCCATATTTGTTGCACTAACAGCTAATAATCTTGTGTCTATGGCATGTGTGCAGGAATCAGAAACTAATGTGCAAGCTTCTACCTCCAGGGGAAAAAGAAAAAGACCCACTGTGAGTATAGATGAACTATTGCTTGGAAGAGTTAACCATGAACACTTGCAGTGGAGAGGGTGTATTCAGGATAATAGGAAGAAGTATAATCAGGTTCTGGCTAGATTGGTAACCAAGGATATCTATTCTCCTTGTATTGTTGACTGGGAACTTTTGAACAACATGGGATGTGGTGAAACTGTTGAGGAGATGATAGAGATTAAGTTGATAGAAGCTGGAGGAGAAGAAGAATTGTTTGTGTCTGAGGCATGGAAGAGAGCTTTCAACTGCCAAGAGGTGATCTACAAAGAATTGTGTCAGGAATTCTTTTCTACTTATCAGATGGATGAGGATGCTAGTCAGGAGGAGATATGTACCAAGAAGATCATTAAGTATAGGCTGGGAGGTAGAGCACACAATGTTAGTCTGGTGGAGTTTGCAAGGTACATAGGGTTGTACAGGTCTGAGGAGTTGAAGGAGGAAGGATTTGAGATTTATTTTCAGAGTGGTTTAAGAGATGAAGGAGATTTCAAGGAAGAGGAGTACTAGAGCAGGATCAGTACTGAGGATGAGTTGAGGTTGTCTAAGAGTGCTTGCAACAGCATTAGGAGCCCATTCCTAAGGTTGTTACAAAGAATGATTGCATATAGTGTTTGTCAAAGGACCACTGAGTATGATAAGATTCAGAAACATGAGCTATGGTTGATGAGTATGTTTGAAGATAGGAACAATGAGAGGTTTGCTAATGTGGCTTGGGTGATAGCTAGGTGGATGAAGAGAAAGGGCAAAGGTACACAGGAAGGGAGCTAGATAATCATGGGGCAGTTTGTGACTAGGATAGCTAGGAGGATGTGATGTGTGTTTTGTTAGTGCAAGTTTTAAATTTATCAGGGTGAATTACCGAATCTAGAAACAACACATACGAGCAAGTGTACTCGTCCGTTATAGCAAGATATGATGGTAAGTCGGGATCGTTCGCAGGGATTTGTGAGTGAATCGGAATATAAGTCTAAAAGTAAATCTCTAATGTATGCAAATAAGATAATAAACAAATTCAATCATTTAAAAACTACACTTGTTTAGACTAGTTTTCTACTTAATGACAAACATGATTGTGATAACTTTTGATAACATGTTGGTTGTGATAATTAGATGGTGGTCTAATCTATTGTTTCTACAAGTTAAACCTTCGTCAAGATTTTAGTTCATAAAAACAAGCTTTAAGTGTAAACCAATCAATTCAAGATCTATCCAAGGTTGATAAGATATGGTGACTATCTTAAACACAAGAACAAACTCTTATTACAAATCAAATACTCTTAGGAAATGGTCAATACAAAAGGTAACCCATTCATAGTCAAAAAGGTTACAATTGTTTATAAACGTCTAAACTTTCGTCCAACTAAAGGTTTACAAACAATCCGATTTGATGTTATAAAAGCATTCTCATTACAATCATACTTCTTGTTTCTTTGTTTAGTCAAGAATAATTATGGTGAAAAACAATCATTCATAGACAAATGATTATAACTAGTTGAATAATAACAAATCTTTCGACCCTTGAAACTATTATCAATTAGTTAACCTTGGCTCAACAAATGTCACTATGAAACTTAAGGTACAATTGGTTCTTAGGATTGACTTGAAATTGAATTAAAACATGTTATCACAATCATAACTATCACTAAGCATAAAACATCATCAAAACAAGTGTAAAAAGACTACTAGCCACTCATAGCAAACATGCAAATAAACTCAGAATATTTACCATTAGAATCCATGGTTATAAGTCTTACAATGCTTTAGAATTGATAACAAATGAAAAGGTATTGATAACCTAAGTATTGTTGATGATTTCTTAAGATTTTTGGCCTCCAAATGTTGCTTCCTTGGTCCTCCAAAGTTCCTGGTTCTTTCTGCATGAATTTTCCTTCTTTGAGAGCTAGATGATGCTAGTAAATGAGAGTAGTAATGAGAGTAATTGATCTCTTGAAATGTGTGTTCAATGGTGTCCTCTTGGGGTCCTTTTTAGGCTTGTCAAATACTCCTAGTAATGAATGGGGACATAAATGCTGGAGCTTGGACAACAAGACACTAAGAAGGGCCTAGAACATTGGGACAAAAGGCCAAGATTCGTGCACAAGAAGTTTGTATAAACAGGCAGTGAACTCCATCCGATCGGATAGTGGTGGTAATTCTGGCCATTCGATCGGATGGACTCCAACCGATTGGATGGTAAGTTCTGTGTAACTTTGATGTTGAATTTTCTTGCGTAGATCCATATGCACTATCCAAACTTGATTAACTCTGAACTTGGAACTTTGAGATGACAAAAACTTAGGTTCTCCTTATGAAATGCGTCACAGATTGGACTTTGAACTTGGGAATCTTCGTGTAATCGCATATACTTCATTTTCTTCACTTTTTCTCCGTTTTTCCTACATTTGGCTACATATGCTACAAAAACATACTTTGATACGATTTAGTGGCAAAAGCATATAAAAATAACCAAATAACATACACAAAAACACTAATAACGCTTCTAAAAACATGTTAACTTTGAGCGTTATCAGGATGAGACTCTTATCTGATGATAATCTGAATAGCTACTCCACTCCCACACCTTGCAAGAAACTAAATGAGACAACACTTAGAGAGTTAATTGGTAAGGATGGAAAGTTGATTGATGAGGACCCTCAGCCTGGTGTTGCTAGGTTAGTGCCACCCAAACCCCATAGGCCCACAGTGCTAGAGGTTTATCAGAAGTTGGGGGAGATTGAGAGGAGGCAGGCTGTACTAGAGGAGCTAGGGAGGAGAAATGAGAATAACTGGACAAGGTATGCTCCCTTGTTTGATAGTTTGGCAGCTCAGCAGGGCATCTCTCTTGGCACCAATGCACCACCAGGGTCTACCACCAACCAACCATCCAGTTCAAGGCAAGAAGAAGAAGAAGATAACAACACCACCACCACTGAACAGCAACAACAACAACAACAGGAGCAGTACCACCGCTGCACAATAACTTGTGTGCGGCGCACTATGATGGAAACCAGATGTCTGGTGTGGATGTTTAAGACAATTTCAAAACAATTTCATTTATGGTCTATACCAATGCCTCTGTTGGCATTTTAAACAATTTGTGATGGGAAAACTTGGAACAATGGTATAGGGGGGAAACAGGAAACAAGGAACAATATATATATATATATATATATATATATATATATATGCAAATAATTTGCATAAATAGTACTAATATAATAATCTATCTAATATTTTGATTATGTTTGTTGGCATGTTTTGTTTTGTTTATGGATTTGTGCAGGTTCGAATTTAGTACGAAGGCTCAGACTTGCTTCGTACAATTTTGCTGTTCGTCCTACAGTAAAGTAACTCATTCCCATTTCTCTATTTTATTTATATTCTGTCACATTGAGGACAATGTTCATAATAAGTATGGGGGGGGGGGGGTTGAGATAAATTGGAATGATTTAAGAAAAAACAGATTTTTAAGTAAATGTGCGACGGTTTTGAGACTTGGTACGCCGCACTTATTATATAATTTTGGAAAAATAATCGACTTAAATCATTTAAGCTAATTCGACTCGGAATTGATAACGTGCTAGCATATTCATAACCATTACCACTTAAATGTGAGGAATTTTCAGCCTTATGCCTTTATTAATGGCTTGTTTCTTTGTTTATGAGTGTGCCGATGTTTTATTTATTCTAGAACTTGTGCTTAAAATCTTTACGAGACTGTTGTAAGATCAGATTCGTGTGATATAAGTGATTTTAAATGATAAGAGGCAAAACTTATGATTTACACCAAATAGCCATTCAATAAAAATATATTAGTAATCACATCGATTATCTAATTTCCAATATAAAAAACCTTTTGTAGCACTTATCTTTAGTGCTAGATACCATTAGAACAACATTCTGAGCCAATCTATTCGTTTCTTACATCAACTATAAAAAAAATATATACACTTTAGCCTTCTAAACCTATGAACCTTGTTGGAAGTCCAAAGAAAAAGAAATAATTGCGGATTATGCTATTTTGAATGAAATGTGAAGGTTGCGAACTTCTAGTTTTGATTGAAGTGGTATGTTTATCGTAAGTATGGGGGAAAACCAAATATTTCTCAAGAAAACAAAAGAAAAGAAAGAAAAAATAAAAATATTTTTAAGTGTGATTCTTGAATTGTACAAGCCTATGGTAATTTATTTAACACGTCTGAGCAGCTGAGTGTGATTCTTTTATACCCGATATATGAGCGTGAGTGAATTATACTTTCCACTTTCATGAGATGCTTAGTCGCGTTATCTTGGCTTATGATTTCTTGATAAGATAAAAAATAAAAATATTTTTAAGGATTGCTTGAGGGTAAGCAATAGTTAAGTATGGTGGATTTGATAACGCTCTAATTATACATATTTATCCCATCGATTATATATTATATATCTATTATATTACATAGAATATCACGTTATTTGTGTAGAATTGGTACTAATATGGTTGCAGGATTGAACGAGAGAAGGAAGTTAGAAATACCACTTAAAGGACGATAAAGTAACAACTATGATAAAAGGAAGGACTTGGAATGAAAATATACAAATATAAAAGACCCAAGTACGCCGGTCTTAGGACTGTGTGCGGCGTACTTGCTTGGCGGGTAAATGAGATTGAATATATGCGAAGTACGGCGTACTTTCTATGGAGTACAACGCACTTACCTTGATAGTTACAAAGCAGAGTTATTGATTGCATTCATTGTGAGGCCGTTCATTTGTCCTTATTTACTGAACATTGGAGTTGTATTAGGTCAAATAGAGTCTATATAAGATAAGGAACGTGACCAGAGAATAGGGGGAAACATCTAAGAGAAGTAGGGAAAGTATACAAAGTGGTATTGG
>LBNU01015336.1:0-25156 GCA_014162995.1 Artemisia annua
GGCTGGACTTGCTTTATTTTGTTCAGAGTTGGGCCTTTCCAGGATTGTTATGTCTAATCCCACCCTCTCCTTGGGAGAGTGTTGAGAGTAGACAAGAGGTCCTATCTCAGAACATGGTTCAGCTCCCTGAAGGACTTTCAATGGGGGTAAAGGAGTTTCGGGTACAGTTTCAGATTCAGTGACTTCCTCAGCACTGATGGGTTCATCAGTGACTCCGAGTAACTCCTTAATGGCCTGGCTTTCACGCATCAAGATCTTTCCAGTGTCAAAATTTGGCATTTTGCCATCAGGACTGACTCTTTCAATCCAGTCTTTTGACTTGGGATTCATCTCTTTCTCAAAAGGTGTGCCAGCTGGCAAGAACCTCTTCTCATTAGAAGATTCAGTGAGTTGGTTCTCTCCCAGTATCTTCCTTTTGGCACTAGGAATGAGGCTGACAGTTTCATAGAGTCTAGGGTTGTTCTTGGTCCAACTCTCTATGACATCCTTTTCTTTCTTAAGTTCATCTTGAAGAGCATGATTTTGTTTAACTAACTTAGAGTTTTGAATTTGAAGAGTGACATTTTCAAGTTTTGCTTGCTTTAAGGCAAGAAGTTCATCTCTACACATACTTAATTCAGAAGCCAGTTTGTTATATTTGGAAAACAAATTTAATCTTTGCTCTTCAACATACTTAAGATCCACATTGATATAATTCAAGTAAGATTGCCAATCAGAATCATCATTCATAGAAAGTAAGATATTTACCTTCTTCATTGTGATGTTGACCCATTCACCATTTCTGGCACTGCTTTTGCCCACTACAATCTTGTTGTCTTCTGAAAGTGCCATCAGTGCACTGACATGAACTTCTTCATCTTCTGAGGACACTTCTTCCTCATCCCAGTCATAAGTTTCAGCAAACAGCCCTTTGTTTTTCCCTTGAGTGGATTTAGGGGCATGAGGTGCTTGAGGAATTGAGGGAGCTGCCTCAAGAAATGCAAGCTTTGCCTTTGCCTTTCTATACTTAGCTTCAAAATCCTTTTGAGAACTATTCTCAGTATTGTTTTTAAAGTATTGAGGAGACTGAAACATTTTTGGTTGAAATTTTGTTCCTGAGGAATTGTTTCCTGAAAACTTGTATGAGGGTTTTGAGACTGTTTTTGAGAAACATTCTTTTGCAAAATGACCCTTCTTTCCACATTTAAAACACTCAGTGTTTTCATTTGCTTTGGCTTTTGAAAAAGTAGTGTTTCTACTAATAAAACGTTTTGAGTTTGCAAGGAGTGCTCTTTCTTGAAATTCAATTTGTAAATCATTTAAGTACTCCTCACTGCTCCTTTCATCAGCCTCATCATCTGAGTTTTCTTGGAAATCCTGCACAATACCATTAGAATAGAAGGCAGTAGATATGGGTGGACTGGTCAGGGTCTTCTTGACTTCTTGAGCTTTAGGGTATCTCCTAGAGATTAAATTATCCTCGTAGAGAAATTTCCCATAAATATCAGCAAGCTCAAGATTTTGAAGATGGTTGGCATTTCTTAGACCCTGAGAGAAGTTTAACCACTTCTCAGGGAGACAGTTGACAAAGCCAACATTGAGTTCATGCTTAGACAGGGTGACACCATCATTGGTCAATTCATTCAGAAGAGTTTTGTAACGGGTATAGGTCTCTGAGAGATTTTCAGAGTCTTTGGCCCTGAAGGTGTTGTACTCAAGTTTCAGGTCCATGATCCTGTTTTCCTTGGTATCTGAGGGGCCTTCATAGCTATGAACCAAGTCAGTCCAAGTCTGCTTTGCAGTTGAACAATTGATGACTGATTCCATTATATCATCAGGGAGACAAGATATAATGATGCTTTTCAGGCGTTGGTCTTGATTAACCACCCTTCTCTCATCAGAGGTCCACTGAGCTTCAGGTTTAACTAAACCTTCAGCAGTTTTAGGGACATATGGACCCTCATTAATCAGTGTGATGTAATAAGGTTCCATCCCAGTTAAGTAGCAAAGCATGCGCTTTTTCCACTTGTTGAATTTTCCAACTTCGAGTCGGGGAGCAGTAGCATTATAGCTTCCTCCCTTTTTATCGACTAGTTGGGGTACATCATTATCAGCCATGGTAGGATCTTGATTTTAAAAACTTTTGAGCACTCTGTTGTTTTGAAAGTTTTATAAACCAGAGGCTCTGATACCACTTGTTGGTCCCTTTTACTTGGTTAATGGTTAACTACAAAGTTAATCTAACCAAGTTCCATGGAATAATGATGCAAAGATTAATAACTAAGTAATAAAAACGTAAAAGATAAGAAACAATATTTTTCAACGTTTAACTCTTTATTAGAAATTAATCAAAAGAATTATACCCAAGTGTTCGCGGAATAAACACTTGGGATTGAAATGACAAGTATGTTTGGTGTTACTCCTCACTAAACTTAAGCTATGCTTAAGTAGCAAAAAAAGACCCACTAAGCTATCTTAGGGATGGTTGCTATTTGGAGAGAGTAAAGATTAGTTTGTGAATGTCTAAGCATTAAGTACACAAACTCCGCAACCTTTACTCTCTCTTATGACTCCTATTTATACACAAGTATATTAAAACCGTTGTGATAAAGACAAAGATTACATCAGCCTAGTTGAGACAAAAATACTTACGTATTTTGTCTCTGTTACATAAGTCTATTTTGGGTATAGGACAATACTACTTTCTGAGGTTCAGTTATGACACCATCCTGAACCCACGCCATTCAGAGAAAGTTTGACTTTACAAGGATACTGACACTCTTTGTGATTTCAAACGTTTCTCGCCTTGTCCCGCCCATTCTTCAGGCTTCATGTCTTAATTCTTCAGTCTTTAGCATTTGTTGCTTCAGTGAGGAGTAGCTTGGGATTCAGTGAGCTATTGTCATCACTCACTGAATCCATCACCTCTTCTTTGGCTTAGGTGCCACTCACTGAGAATCTGCCTCACTGAATGGAAAGCTTTTCTTCTTAAGCTTGTCCCAAGCATCCTGAAGATGACTCACTGAGTGACTGTTTACTCAGTGACTTGATTGTGTTGAAGGTAGTTAAACACTTAGGTTATTTTATGTTCAAATCCTAGTTTAAGAGAGTTTGGGAATTCAGTGACCCAACAGAGGTGTTGGGAATAAAGCTAACAGTTACCACTGATAAGCTTGTGGAAGACACTGCTGAAGAATGCACTAGCAGTGGAAACACATTACCACTGCTAGTACATATTATTACCACTGCTGTTAGGATAACTGTTATGTATTCGTATATAGATAAATATAGAAAAGATCTTGTGTATATTCTATTCTGATAGTTTTATATTTATCTTGTAAAGGACTCTTTGTGCTATAAAAGGAGGTCCTAGGTCATTGTTCTAGGTACGTATCAACCTTAGAAAGCTTCAAGGTGTAACCCTAGTGATAAGCAAGATCACTCGTATTATTATCAATAATATTGAAGCTTTGTGTTAAACTTACAACTGTTCTCACTTACATTACATCATACAATTCATATTCTAAGTATTGTTAAGTATATTCCGCGTGCTTAATAATATAACTCAAAGTATCACTCTAACACAAGGCGTGTGTTTAGATCCTACAAGAGGTGAGAATAATGCTCCTAAGAGGAGCATAAACCTCATCCAACCCCATCAGAAACTGCATCAACTTGATAAGTTGATTATGTTTCTTATGTTTCTCAGAACCTTCACAAGTGCAGGCAGGCAAATCCACAAGGGAGTCATATTGCGTCCACATAGCATTGAATCTAAGATAATATTCAGAAAGTGGTATGCCATTTCGAGTGAAAGAATGTATTTTATAATGCATATTGAATATTACAGAACCATCTTCTTTACTGTAAGTTTCTTTTAATTCATCCCACACAGTTTTAGCATTATTAGAAAACACTTGTCCCATAAACACATCTTGAGACACATATCCAAGAATCCAAGACAACACCACAGAATTGCACCTATCCCATTGTTCTTGCAAAAAACCAGCCTCAGCAGGCCTCTCAAGTGTACCATTTAAAAAACCAAGTTTGTTTTTAGTATGAATAGCCAATTTTATAGCAGCTGATCAAACTTTATAGTTTTCAGTGCCTTCCAATTTAAAACTTATTAATGGAATACCACTAGTGTCACTACTATGCTAAAACAATGGGTCAAACTGATCCAGTTAGTTCAACCCTGAACCCCCTGCTCCTCCATCACCATCCACCATGATGAAGGATCAAAAAACCAAAAAGAAAAACAAAAAACAGATACACCTTATATCTTCGACAATCAAAAAACCAAAAGAAAAAAAAAAAAAAAAAAACAGATACACCTTTTGAACAACAACTTTTTCTGTTAGTTGAATTTGCTTGTTTTATGGTCATAGTATAAACATGCAATCATGCATCACTTTTCTTTATTTTTATTATTTTTTTTTTTTTCAAGCTTAATAAATGCTTTTAGTTCCCTCTAACGTCAGAATCTCTTTACTTTAGAAATTTGATACTCCCTCCGTCCCTAAATAAATGTCCACGTTTGACTTTTAAAGTCTTACTAGTTCAACTTTGACCTTAACTATTCTTATTTATTTTATATAATACTTGATGCAAAATATATGAATGAATTGAGTTTTATGTGTATTTTAATTTGGTATAATTTTTATCAAGCATTATATAACATAAATAAAAATATTTATGGTCAAAGATGAACAAGAAAAACTTCAGAAGTCAAACGTGGACATTTATTTAAGGACGGAGGGAGTAGTTTGTAAGAACATTAAATGTTACGATCAACTTCACTAATTTATTTTTCGTAGATATTTACCTCATTCTTTCTCATTAAAAAGACATTCTTTCACCTTAAAAGGAAATTGATGGTCATTTAAAACGATTGTCAAAAATTTACTAATTGTTTCTTTTTCATCAAATAGGTTTAAACTTATCCGTCTTGCCACGAAATGCGATTTTAATTCACTCAAATTTGTTAACATTCTTAAATGTAAGTCTCACATACGTTATGCTGGATTCTCAAGTTTTTTTGAGTAAAAAATGTAAAAAATATAGAGTATGCATTTTTAACCTAATTTTAAAAGAAAGCATTTTACTTCAAAATTAATCAAATCACCTTTCATTTCAGTCATTTTCTTTTTTCTCCTCTTTAAGTGATACTCGAGAACACAAGATTTTTGTTTCACTTCATTTTCTTTACTTTCCTTCCTTAAGTGATACTTGTGAACACAATGTACGAGAGTGTTTGTATTTCGTTACAAAACTACGACAGCAACAACACCAATACTCAATCTTGTCAAAGCGGGATATGAAAAAGGTAAAATGCACACTGAGGCCCCGTTGGTTCGTTGTAATCGGACGTAATTGGATGTAATTGTAATTTGATTACATTACATAGGATGTTTGGTTTGGATAATGAATGTAATTGTAATTCAAATTACATTACGTAGGCTGTTTGGTTTGCAATGTAATTGTAATTCAATATATCCAATTACATTAATGGAGGGAATTCAGATTACATAGCAAGTTGGATGGAAAGTTTTGAATTACGTTGTAATTTAGTATTTTATAATTAAAATCATCAGTATTTATAAAATATTATTATTATTATTATTATTATTATTATTATTATTATTTAATAAATAATATTATTAATAAATATTATTTATTATATTATTATTATTTTAATATTATTAATATTATTATTATATTATTTATTATTTAATAAATAATATTATTATTAACTTATTAATTATTTAATAATAATATTATTATTATTTTATTATTTAATAATTTATTAATAATAATATTTTATTATTATTATTATTATTATTATTATTATTATTATATTATTATTTATTATTTATTAAATAATATTATTTATTATATTATTATTATTATTTTAATATTATTAATATTATTATAATATTATTTATTATTTAATAAATAATAATATTGTTAAATTATTAATTATTTAATAAATAACTTTATTATTATTTTATTATTTAATAATTTATTAACAATAATATTATTTTATTGTTATTAATATTATTATTATATTATATTATTATTTTATTATTATATTATTATTATTTAATAAATATTATTATTATTATTTATTAATAATATTATTATCTTATTATTATTATTATTATTATTTTTGAATTACATTACCTTGTGAGTCAACCAAACACAATGACAGATTTCACTAATTACAATTATAACACATTACAATTCTAACACATTTCAATTCTTTGAATTACAATTCATTCAAATTACAATTCCTTCAAAAGATTACAATTCCTTCAAAATCATTCTGCGAACTAACCGCACCCTGATTGTTTCCTCCGGCCGCACATTAGAAATCCTTAAAACACTGATTGTTCATGAAGAAAGTGGCAGAGAAAAGTAAATTGGACAAAGCACATGAAATTGGCTTTGTAACTATCTCATACTTTGACTTTAGCTCCCTACTTATACGACATATGGCCCCACTTTCTTATCAAATTTGGTTCATTTCATACTTCTTCGCCAACCCGTATTTCCTTTTGTTCATCTTTTTTGCTACTACTAAATATCTCGAATGACTGGGTACGCTTAGACTTGTACTAAGCCATTCCAAATCCTAATTAGATATTTTAGCAAACACTTATAAGCATGCTTTAGAGTCGTATTAAGCTTTCCTAATAAGATATTTTCACGATCACTTTCAAGATATTTTAAACAAACATCTCTAATGATAATTAAGCATGGGATAACATAACATGTATTGAAATTTGGGTATGTACAAAAGAAGAATTAGAACTTTTTTAGCCTCAAACATGCATGAACATCTGTAGATACCGTTCTCTTCAAAAAATCTACAGATACCGTTAGTGCATTATTACTGTATTAAATACATAAAACTCACGTGTACTTTTGTACCTATAAAATACGTATGCAACTCGACTAGTTGCAAGTTCTAAACCACACAATAAATAGCCTTTTTTACAATCACAATCAATTTTCTTGACCCAACCCCATCCTCTTAAAAACGCTATTTATATACAGTTATACACTTCATCTCTATCACTCTCTTACTCAAAGCTTTCCATACTAAAAACTCTTCATTTTCTTCAACATAAAATAATCTGTAAACACATTATGATTACATCAGAGAAAAGAGCTACTTCATTCTCATACTTGAATGCGCACACTACCGAAGATAGTTTCATGCTCAAACTCGCACACCCTCAAACCAGCACGAAAAAGAAGTTAGAAGATGAACTCGGGATTTTTGGAGCCGAGAAGTATTTCAAAGGAGTAATAGATGAAGAACTTCTAAGGACCCCCGGTGCTCATTATCGTTTAAACCAACCACAAGAAAAACATGAAGAACCGAGCCCTCTACCTAAACCAAATAGAGCCCCAAGTGTTCGTTCTGAATCGAGTTACAATAGCAGAAAAGGGTTATTGGTTAGTAATGGTAATGGTAATGGTAATGATCATAGACAGAAAAAGAGTTTCAAGAGCTTGCTAGCAAGTCTGGGATGCAACTGTAATGACAAAGATCCGGTCAAGGTCACACATAAGAAAGTGCCTATTAGAGGTGGTGATTCGG
This sequence comes from Artemisia annua, assembly GCA_014162995.1. Classification (NCBI taxonomy): domain Eukaryota; kingdom Viridiplantae; phylum Streptophyta; class Magnoliopsida; order Asterales; family Asteraceae; genus Artemisia; species Artemisia annua. The sequence continues at coordinate 7,592 of LBNU01015336.1, forward strand.
TTAACAACAGGAAGGCATTATCTAGCAGATGGGTTGATGGGGATGTTAACATAAAAAAAGATGATTGTTTCACGTTCCCGGTGTTGAATGCAGAGCTAGTACCAGAAGTTAAACAAGAAGGGGGAAAAGGGAACAAGTCGTTTAGCCTCGAGAGGAAACTAACCATTTTGAACTGGGATGGAGTGACTCCGAGAGCCGAAGTTCTAGATGTTTCTAGAAACGGAGGACAAAATGATACGGGTAGTGAAGCGAGTTCCGATTTATTTGAACTGGAAAGCTTCTCGACTCACGAGAATAACTCTTTTCTTGCAAAGCAATCCATGGAAAGTAATGATGGAAGATTAAGTAATGTAAACGGATATGCCCCAAGTGAGGCAAGTGTTGATTGGAGTGTCATCACTGCCAGTGCGGCAGATTTCTCAAATCCTGAGGATTTGAGAGTATCTCGAACTGCCAAAGTCGGTTCCAGTTCTGGAATTCTTTCCGGGTGTAAAAGTCTAAAGGCGGTGAGAGTTTCAGGTGATGAACAAGAAAAGGGTGCAGTTCTTGTGGACCCTGCCAGGCGAGAATGGTCCCGACGGCTAGATACTGCCACACCAGTAGCGAAAATCCAAGCCGACACCAAACTATTAGTTATGGGGCCCGACTCACTCAGAGGCCAAAACGGACGTTCGTTCCTAGGTTCCATTCAATGAATACTTCACACCACTTTTACATGCAGCAGCAGTAGTAGAAATCCCAAAACACAAGTGGTACAAGTCAACTAAAGAGTAACATTCAGTGTTTCATTTTCAGCTGGCACTAGATTCTATTAAAGCTATCACCTTTTGTAACTAGAATGCTTGGTTATCTAAGAGGCAATGTCTACTTTCAAGTGTATTGATGCCTTACCTACTTCATTTGTGTGTGAAAATACTAAAAATTAGTACAGCTTATTCAATGAAAACGGGGACCAATACTAACATAAGTCCACAGGCCAAAATGCCCTTATTTTTAGGTCGTGCAGAAAGAGGTTGAAATAATACCAGGAGTGAAAGGACTGCAGAACTTTCAAACAGATACACATGTGGACGCATTAAATTTAATGACGGAAAGTTATGCCTCAAGAATGGTACCCTCTACAAAATTAGTTGAATATCTTAATCACACATTCATGATAGATTTTATAAAACACGCACGAACCATCATAAAAGCGATTGATTCACACCATGATATGGAACATCAATTCTAATACATCATCTTCAGATCTGAAATGATCTTATAAATTTCCTAATCAAAAAAAATAATATGCCTTACAAATGGTACCCTCTACAAACTTAGTTGAATATCTTTATCAAAAATTCAAGGTAGATTTTATCTATCATGCACGAACCTTAAACTTAAACAAGACGACTGATTCGCCCAAAGAACTGAACTGTAATAATCGTCTTTATATCTATAATGATCTTATAATATTCCTAGTTAATGGAGGTATCTGATCTTTCAACCCTATAATGATGATTTAAAGAACTAGCAGCATAAGGAATCAAGATCCAAATACATGGAACTTAAATCTTAAATCAAAATTAAGGACCTGAACCTAAATACAAACTGCCTCCATCATTTTCATGTGTTGTGATCACCAGAAAGGTAATTTTGCCAGCAAAGAAAGAGAAATTCTCATTTTAATGCAGAAAATGACAGTTTTCTAAGAGTCAATATAGAATGAGATGCATCTAGCCTATGTTGCACGGGGACGGATACGGAAACGGGGACGGGGACGGAAACGGGTACTTAGAAACACCNAAAAGCGGTGAGAGTTTCAGGTGATGAACAAGAAAAGGGTGCAGTTCTTGTGGACCCTGCCAGGCGAGAATGGTCCCGACGGCTAGATACTGCCACACCAGTAGCGAAAATCCAAGCCGACACCAAACTATTAGTTATGGGGCCCGACTCACTCAGAGGCCAAAACGGACGTTCGTTCCTAGGTTCCATTCAATGAATACTTCACACCACTTGTACATGCAGCAGCAGTAGTAGAAATCCCAAAACACAAGTGGTACAAGTCAACTAAAGAGTAACATTCAGTGTTTCATTTTCAGCTGGCACTAGATTCTATTAAAGCTATCACCTTTTGTAACTAGAATGTTTGGTTATCTAAGAGGCAATGTCTACTTTCAAGTGTATTGATGCCTTACCTACTTCATTTGTGTGTGAAAATACTAAAAATTAGTACAGCTTATTCAATGAAAACGGGGACCAATACTAACATAAGTCCACAAGCCAAAATGCCCTTATTTTTAGGTCGTGCAGAAAGAGGTTGAAATAATACCAGGAGTGAAAGGACTGCAGAACTTTCAAACAGATACACATGTGGACGCATTAAATTTAATGACGGAAAGTTATGCCTCAAGAATGGTACCCTCTACAAAATTAGTTGAATATCTTAATCACACATTCATGATAGATTTTATAAAACATGCACGAACCATCATAAAAGCGATTGATTCACACCATGATATGGAACATCAATTCTAATACATCATCTTCAGATCTGAAATGATCTTATAAATTTCCTAATCAAAAAAAATAATATGCCTTACAAATGGTACCCTCTACAAACTTAGTTGAATATCTTTATCAAACATTCAAGGTAGATTTTATCTATTATGCACGAACCTTAAACTTAAACAAGACGACTGATTCGCCCAAAGAACTGAACTGTAATAATCATCTTTATATCTATAATGATCTTATAATATTCCTAGTTAATGGAGGTATCTGATCTTTCAACCCTATAATGATGATTTTAAGAACTAGCAGCATAAGGAATCAAGATCCAAATACATGGAACTTAAATCTTAAATCAAAATTAAGGACCTGAACCTAAATACAAACTACCTCCATCATTTTCTTGTGTTGTGATCACCAGAAAGGTAATTTTGCCAGCAAAGAAAGAGAAATTCTCATTTTAATGCAGAAAATGACAGTTTCTAAGAGTCAATATAGAATGAGATGCATGAATGCATCTAGCCTAAAAAGATAACAGATATGGTCATCCAAGAATCACCGATTCTTTGCTTCAGGGTTTTAGCACATAATTCAGCTTTATATAGATTTTCTAGAAATTCTAACGTAAAAGATCAATACAACTGTTGTATTCTTAGCACGCGAAGATCCTAGAAAATTATATTAATAATATTTTTTTGTCAACTTCAATTACTATATATAAAGGATAACATAGAACTTTCGGGTAACTAGGAATGAATTATCTTAGCTGAGTTGTTTGCAGAAACATTTGGGTTAGAAGCATAGAAAAGGTATGGGTTCTCTGACATGCAGCTCACTCATGAGACAAGCTTGACAGCTCAAATATGAAGGAATGCATATGTAGTAATAATTGGCAAAACTCATAAACAATGCTCCCACAAGAAAAACATTCCATTATTCAACAAATAGGTTTTTGTCATAAAAAAATGTTCTTTTTGCTGTAAATCATATCAAAAGCATACAACCCACTCTTACTAGGTAAACATAACAAAGACCGGATTGACAAATTGCTATAAAAATAAGCTAACGGAGTTTACGAGTCTAAATCCTAGTAATTGGCATTTCACGAAACCGTATCTAGTCATTGACTGCAAACAATCAATAGGTTTTATGAATGATAAATGATAGGATGACGTTTCCTCCCAAGATTCTGTTCTTACTTATCATCCTAACTTTATGATGATGACACTTTGTAAAATCAAAGGTGTAGATAAGGAGTATTATTGATTGACACACGTCTTAATTGTGTGGTAGGACAACGTAAGGGGATCTAACATTACTCTGTGAAATTACAGATATAGATGCCAAGTACAGTGATCTTTTTTAGCATTCATAGATCCACAAATTGACTAAAAACACCCATTCCACAAATTCACAATTATGACGTAAACTTGCAATAGAAGACCAGTACAAGGGTTCAGATAACTTCCTTTAGCTATAGATAAGGCTACAAACATAAACGAAAACAGAAAACTGCACAAAACTAAAGAAGACAGAACATAAATCCGAAAATCGTAATGCCAACATGTTACAAACACCGGTTTAAGTTTAAATTACATGGCCTCAAATAAGAAAAAGAATTATTTGTAAACACACTATATAATATTGGACATTTATAATGCTCAGAATATACTGTGACATTTAAAGGAAGTATACCAACATAATGGTACATATACTCTAACCCTAGAAAACAAACAACTTTATGCAATCAATCATCTTTCACAGCTTTAAGGGGTCTTACTTCAAAACCGCCACTTTCTCTTTTTTCAAGCGAATAAGGCATATAAGTCCCAAGAATTTTATCCCAAACAACAAAGAACGGTTGCGAGTAGTTATATTTGGTACCATAAAGCTGATGATGTACATCATGATATGCGGAATTATTCCGAAAAAAGATATGGAAAAGGTTACCAGGAAGCCATAAACCACAATGATCATCAACTGTTTTGATTGTAGCAAAAGAGAAAAAGAAGATGGAGGCTCGAGGGGACATGCCTGATAAGAGGAACGCGAGGGCCCCACCGATTGTGTCCAACAGAAGGCCTTCAATTGGATGATTGTATAATGCTCCAAATGCGTATGGGACGATGAGACGATGATGTTGAGAGTGGATATGGCGGTAGAGGAATTTGTTTTGATGCATGTATCGATGCATGAAGTATTGCCATGTGTCTAAGACGACCATAGCGGTAAAAAATTGTCTACCAAGATCAAAGAGAGAAAGCTTTTTGTTGATGTCAGCATCTGTGTCATCACTTCCAGTAACCTGAATAAAAATAGAAGTATAGAAATTAATTAATGGATGATACGACAGACAATGGAAATTCCAAATATGTAAACACTTCCTAAACTGACCATCAAGGATTTTTCTTCATTAGGCAATAAATGATATAATGTTCACATGAAGCATACAAAAGGATTCACGATTGCAAGAATGTTCAATCAATGGGATTGAAGGCCATAACATTTTATAATTTATAATCTTAATTTGCAATGTAATCTTGAACAATAAGAAACCATAGATGAAGTTTAATGCTACCAATTTATTAACTAATTTCCTGACTAGCATATTACCGTAACAAGAGAAGCAGACAATACCTATCTTACTAATCAAGCTAGTTCAAATAACCAAAAATCTGCGATTCATTCTAATACATGATTTGTTCCTGTGATCAATCCAAATTTAAACTGGAAAACTCTATCACCAATTCAGTTAACACGTCTACAAGTTATAACGTTTAGACTAGGTTATGATGCAACCCGATTCCTTTCATCTTTATTTGGTATGAATCATTTCATCATTGCGCTTTGGGTGAAAATATAAGCTCAAAGCTTGCGTTAAAAAGACCCCATCACTTTTACGTAATATGTCTAGCCATGCCTAGTCCAGAAAACTGGGGCATGCATTCAGTGATACTCAACTTAGGAAAAAGTCTGTTTTCTCTATTTTTCTGATAACATTTATATCAAACACTCACTAAACTCAAATTTCTTGTTGCTCATTTACCTTAGTTTAGGAAACAGCTAAAATAGTACTCCGTGTTATATTATGAAACAATCAGGTGGTGAAATTGTAGAGTTTGCAGAAAAGAAAGGAAACATCAATCTGAAATTCCCTTTCATGATGACATAGACACATCCTAAATAGGTAACAAACACATATATCCTGATATTCCAAATGTCTGCAAGATAACACGTCATACACTTTTTTATACTATTTGAACTCTTAAATTTTTAAAGACCTAACGAAGTACGTATAGACAGCATCCAAAAAATGAACTCATTAGAACTGAATTTACTCTAGGGACTAAATGTGCCTCGTTAATAGATTCGTTTCACTCTTCCTAGAAAAGCATTGGTCACATGTTTAACAAGATTGAAAGCAATTACCTACCGAATTTCAAATACTAAACAGAAACCAATCCCCTAATAAGAAGAGCACAAAAGAACCTAGGCACGCTCAAAAGAACCTAGGCACACTCGGTTTCTCCTATTAACACTTCTAAAATCATATTTAGAAATGTAACTTGTATGCCACTGAAACTCTATCCAACACCATTAGTTTCATCACTCTCAACAAAGAAATCGTAACATGTTTAAATACAAAGGAAGTAGTCAGCAACCAAATTTCAGAAACCTAACAGAAACCGAGCTTCTGATACGACACTTCACAGAAGAACCAACACTGAGACACTTATTCCGACTACCACTCCCATAATTCATATCTAACACTTTAAACTCAACTGGCATAGTTAAGTGACCAAAATTGTTATTTACTTTAATCAACACAAACATCTATCAAATGATTCATATGCTCAAACATACACACACAGAGCTCGTTAACTCATAGATCATACAGCTAACACATCATTTATAATCATTCAAATCACTATAAACACATCGTAACTAATCAAACAACAACCTAAACATCTACAAAAACCGTAAATCAGTCCTCACTTCTTAGTTCTTATATAAACAAATTAACGTACAACAAATACTATCATCCTACTGAATTATGTGACTAAAAGCCATTAAATACTTATAATCTTACTGAATTCCGCAACTAAAAGCCATTAAATACTTATCATCTTACTGAATTCAGCGACTAAAAGCCGTTAAATACTTTACTTAACAAAAACACCTAGCAAACTACTCACATGCTCAAACTTTTTAGCTCATATTAACCACAATTAAATATACAAACGTTACAGAATTACGACACTTAAACTAACAAAAATAACCAATCAAAGTATTCACAAATCACTTGACAACTCATTAATCATTATATTAAAAATAATCACTCAAATCACTATAAACACAATTAACGTAGCTGTAGCTGTAATTATAAAGCGTAAAATAACGTAAAGCTAAACACAAATTATAACTGATGATTAAATAAGAAAAAACGTACAGTGAATAGAATGATGGCAACGATAGCTTGAACAAGCTGTTGAAGAAGGACACCTTTAACAACAGTTGATTTAGAAACAAGATTTTTCTCATCTTCATCTTGTTTTGTATGTAATCGATATTTATCCATTGATCCAAACAGCACGTAAATACCTGAATATATCCAGTATACTATTAACGGTGCTACTGTTCCTAAAAACTCGTCTGATATATTCATTATTTCCATCGTTTAGAGAACCCTAGTTTTGTTGTTTGATTGATCGTGTTTAATTATAAACAGATGGTTTGTTTGAGGGGGGTGTTTGGGGTTATTGTGGTGGTGGTGATATATGTGATTTGGTTTAAGGGGATGAAAGTTTTTATTCTTATTTTTTTAAAAAAAGGAAAAATAGAATTATTGTGTTGTTGGCCACGTTTGACCACATGAGAACATGGTGTTTCGAGAAATTAAAAATATCTCTTTTTCATTTATTTTGATATTTTTATTCAACATTCTACTACTACGTATTATGCTAACCATAATTCATCAAATTTGGGATGCGTTTGGTATACTACTTTGGAGTGGGTTTTGAATTGATTTGACACTTATTAACTGTTTGGTTGTAATGTAAAGATTAAAATTTAGGACTCAATACTATAAAAGTGAGGTTGTGTAAAAGTAAGGTGATGTTTGGTTGATGGGATTGGTATAGGTTTACTCAAAGAAAAGATGAATTCTTTATTTGGTTGTAATTTGAGGCCTACAATTAGGAATGAAGGAATGAAAAAAAATGATAGATCTCATTCTAACCTAGGGTGGTAGGTTTTTATGATTCCAACCAATCAAAAACTTCTTTTTATTTGATAGAATTTTGTCAACCACATATTATTTATTCTTTTTCTTATTTTCCACTTTTTTTTATTTCAAACAAATACATAAAACTTATAAAAATATATATAATTTAAATATCAATTAATTTTCTCTCTCCTTCTTTTCTTTCAAACATTTCCTAAATCCGAATCTAATTCCAATCCCACTTACAAACCAAACGCACCCTAAAAGAGTATGATAGGGTTTGTGAAAAGTATATAATACATTACATGTATTAGATCAATTTTTAATGTGTCTAAATTAATTCTCATTTAATATACAACTAATAGTGTGTGTGTGTGTGTTTTCAACTTTAGCCTTTGGGCTACAAATAGCAAATCCCTACTACTACTATTAAAGTTCAAATTTATGAAGAAACTTCTTTTTTTTAAAGCTAGGAATGAAGTATATATTAGGCCATCAGAGCACAACAGAAAGGAAATTAGAGCCAAAAGCAATAATGATCTCGTGTACTAGTTATAATACCCGTGCACGCACGGGGTTTTTCGATAAAAATTTAATTATATAGTATTATTATCGTTTAAAAACAGAAAATCTTATGTATATTTTAAAAAGTTAGAGCATCAACATGTGCGAAAGTAAGAAAAATAGCTAGCAGAAATTGTAAATATAACCGTGGCATCGACCTTGTATTGGATGCTTGAGCGTGTCTCCTTATAATGTTATTGGGTCAAAGGTTCTTTGATCACATGGGTTTACACATAAATCAAATTTATTTTAAAATTTTTGCTTACTATATGGACATATAAGAATTTAACCGTTAAAATTGTGATATAAGTATGCGTGAGTTTTTCATTATGTATTAATATCAATTAATATTTTGTAAAAATTTTATTGGATGAAAGATTTAATTTTTTTTAGCTGACATAGATGTTAATGTTATGGTTGATGTTGTTGTTTAATTTTAACTATTGATATCATGTTGTATAAAATGTGCGAGTTTAGTAGCACATAATGAGCGTTGATGAAGTTAAAATATACTCCGTAAAGTTTTTTAAAAAGTTTTTTTTCCGGATATCCGTATATAAACTTTAAATAATAATTACATGAGTCGTTATAAGTACAATCGCGTATATTTATTTTCATATCATAGTAACTCGTACTTACCATTTTATATTTTTATTACCGTTAATAATAATTTAACTGTATTTAATATTCAAACTCGTGTACGTATATATTAAACTTTTAAATAGGATAACATGAATTCTTATTTATATTTAACGTACATAGTAAAAAGATATTTTAACAGATGAAAGTTTAAAACTAATATTTATTTTAAAAGTATTTAACGTATATTAAAACTAATTCATACATTTATAAAATTTTGTAAGTTGAATAGATGGAAGTCTCAAACCAATACTAATACTCATGTAATTGTAAACAAAGTTCATATTATAAAATGTAGGGGGTATAAAGTGTAAGGGTTTATTTGTTTATTATCTAAAGTTATCAAAAAACATGAAGATTTATAATTTTACACTTAACTCCATATAATATATTTAAAATTCAACCACTAATGTTTTATTAATTACCTCCTCTTTTTTTAAGTTTTTATTTTCATAAATTTGACACCTATACTTTTATGTGTTTTTTTTCCTAAATCAAATTCTCAACCAAATTTATTAAAGTTTGACCAAAATCAATTCAATTTTGACTTTTTATTGGCCAATCATATTGCTCGATTTCGCCTATGTGTCAAAATCGAGCTTTCCTATTGGCCCAATTTTTTTTCCACTAACAAAAAACTCCGAAATGATGTAATTCTTTTATTATATAAAAGATTGAGACCTAACAAATCGTTTCATAAGAGGCCAATTTCAGATGATTTTAACGGTTCCATTGAAATATTTGACGAAAATTATGATTAAGTTGATGTCATTTTTCACAAAGAAGACATCCTTTGAGCGAGACAACTTGCTTATATTCCTTCCTACTTGATGTTTTTATTTAGGTTTTTACTTACAGTATGTTAAGATGTGAAAAAGCTAACAGTTTAAACATAGATATAATAAATGCACACTTAGTGTCAAAAAAAATTTATTATTTTTTATCGTGTGTCTTCTAACACGTTAAAGAAATATATATGATAAAAATAAACAATAAAATATCAATCTGAATACCAAACAACAAGTAATAACATCTTAAAGATAATTTCATGTTTAAAGAAAGATTATATTTAAAAGGGTACAAAAGTCAAACGAAGTTTCTTTTCTAGGAAAGATACCAACAATATTACAACTTACGTTAACGTGAAACGGTCAAAACAATGTTCTTGCGACGAATGTTCTTATCCTGTATTGGAAAGTAAAGCGAAAATGATATAATTCACTTAATATTGTTTGTTTGTTTTTTCTTTCATTTAAAAACAACACAAATAATGTGTATTTGTCTACTTTAGGATATTTACTTGTTGGTTGATATTTTCCTTTCTATATTTAAGATCCTGAACTTCATTTATTTTATTTTTTTGAAGGGCTCCTGAAATTCATTTATATGACAATGTATTTTTTTTTTCAAAACTGTCAAATTCATCATTAACGTATGAAAAGACTGAATTTGAGATATGACTACTAAACTACTCACTCTGTCTCAAAATTATTGTCAGAAGACAAAAATCACAAAATTTAATAAAAGTAAGACCACTATAAATCTCAACCACTCAAATAGAATATTCCTCAACTAAATTATCTATTTTTTTTACTAAGTGGAAAATTATTTTGAGACATCCCAAATAGAAAATGTGGACAGTATAATTTTAAAACGGCGGAGTAACGAATTAGATTATGCAACTACATTGGTTTCCGTCTAAAGTTAAACCAAATTATGCAACTACAAAGATTGGTTCCTAATAACACTGCGGGGTTAACATCCCCACTGTTGTAGCAGGGACCTTGTCTCTTGTTTGTTTGGAAAATGAAGTTTCACATTTTCACTTTGCACCATTCAAATTTTATTTTACATATGTGGCCTTTTGTTTAAAACCTTGCAGCAGACAAGTTATCTGTTGTCCACAGCAGAGATAATTTCACTAAATGCAAGTATAACAAGAAAAACTAAATGGCTTAATGAGAGATGATTTGCACAAGACACCCTTACTAAACACACAAATAATACAGTATCAATAACAAATTGTGCAACAAAACGAAAAGTTTTTAGCGCGCGAAGTAATTTGTGTAATGCAAAAGCAATCACTATAGTATATAAAAGGCACAAAGCAGTTGTATTAACTATTACATAACCAAGGCTTATTTTCATTCAAGTTTGGCTATGCTCATTAGTCATTATCAAACTGGTCCAAGGTTTAATGACCGATTAATGAATTTATTAACTACTGCAATCGAAGGAAGTAAATCAACATAGTTATACTGAGAATCCAAGATCTGATAAGAAGAGTTTTAAGATTAGAAAAAGTAATATAACATTTGCTGAGATTTATCACATAAAGTTATAATTTCATACAATTAAATGTACTTTTATTTTGATATGATATAAACTTAAGAACGAATTTACAGTTCAATTCACGATTTTATTAATGCGATCATATTTTGAATCTAAGCTATAAATTTACTGAATCAATGTTGTCTCGTTCTTTTTTTCATTTTTAACCTTTCATACCAGAAACATATCATGGTACATGTACTCTAAACACATAAAATCATCTGGTTTAATTAACAAATCGTCCTTGACAACTTTAACATGTCTTGCTTCATACCCGCCACTCGCTCTCTTTTCAACTGAACAAAGCATATAAGTCCCAAAAATCTTGTCCTGAATAACAATAAGGGCCGGGAGAAGTTGTATTTATGTTGGAGTGTAAAACTGTATATCCATTACGTAACATCAATACAACAACAACAACAACAAAATCCAATCCCGCCGGGGCAGGGTATGGGGGAGGTAGAATGTAGATAGATCATACCCCTACCCCAGGATAAACCCGGAGGTAGAGAGACTGCTTCCAGTGACATTACGTAACATCAATATACAATATAAATAACAAAGTAAGATGGGCTAGGCCTCCTAGTACAAAACAATAATAATAACCCAAAAACAATTTCGCGCCATGTAGCTAGTGATGCACATCATGTTAGGCAGCATTATTCCAAAGAATGACATGCAAAAGATTCCAAAGAAGCCACAAACCAAACTGGTCATCATTCATCAACTGTTTTATTGGTAGCAAAAGAGAAAAATAAAAGGCTATTAGCCTCTAAATGTATCATAGTTGTCATCATTTCCTTTTATATGTATCAAATAATATACTATGTATACTAAACTTGATTTTTTGGGCATTTTTGTGTACTTTATGACCATTTTGCCCCTCTCACCCTCTCATGTTAATGAGGGGCAAAATGGTCATAAAGTACACAAAAATGCCAAAAAAAAATTAAGTTTAGTACACATAAGACCAATGCTAATGGGCATTGGTTTCACCAACCAACCCCAAAAGCAACGCGCCACTTCATTTAGCACTCTCCAATGCAACGCGTCACTTGATGATTTTTTTTTAAACTTGGTTGGTGATGCAACCGAAACAATTGTGGGGTTGCTTTTGTGATTTCGAAGGTTGGGGAGTAAATGTAGGAGTTATGGGGTTGCTTTTGTGGAAATGGTGTTGCCATTAGCATCAGTTTAATAGCAAAAAAAATTGTTCGATACATATAAAAGGAATAAGTGACAACTATGATACATTTTGGTGTCATTAGCCCAAAAATAAAATAGATGTGCGTGGCACATACCTGATGAGAAGGAAGGCTAAAGCTCCAAGAAAATAAGCTAATACAAACACCCCAAGCTTATTTAAAAAAGATTATTCTATTTCACAAACACACATTCTAAAACACACACAAGTCATGGTACAATACATTAACATCAAAATTACGTAATTAGACCAGAATCATTCTAAGTAACACCTAAAATCTAGTTACAAATATCATTTTCACAAATCAAGGAGAGCTTATCCTATATGGAAGCCGGAATTCGAACTTTGAATGTTTTTTACAGTAGTATTTTATATACGTTCAACGTGATAAACTGATAAGCCAGAAAAGAGCTTATGAGCTTTTCCATTTTACATAAGCTCGCAAGCCAGGTACATAAGCTAACATAAACACCCCCAAATAGTCTATATTTCCATCCACGAACAAAATATATGTACTACTTTGGTTTCAATGAAAAATGAAAATGATGGAGTGTTTTCATTGGTTGGAGAACTCCTTATCAAATTGTAGAAAATACACTACCAAATTCCTGAAAATGTTCGAGCATGTTACATGAATTAATCATTTGAAAATTTTAAATTTTTTCAACTAATCAACTACAATGTAAGAACTTATTAGTAATTCGTTTTTGATCTTTATTCACAAATTTATATACACAGAGTGTACATTTATTTTGATCCCAGGCATATTTGGGAATTGTAAATTTGGTCCACGATATACATATAAATATAGAGACGTAGCGAATTTCATTAGTCATTCATCCTTGACAACTTTAACTTCGAAACCGCCATTCTCTCTCTTTTTGATTGAGCAAGGCATGTAAGTCCCAAGAATCTTATCCCAAACAACAAAGAAGGGCTGGGAGTAGTTGTATTTGGAGCCATATAGCTGGTGGTGTACATTATGATAAGCAGAATTATTTTGGAAAAAGACATGGAAAAAGTTCACTGGAAGCCACAAACCACAATGGTCATCAACTGTTTTTATCGTAGCAAATGAGAAAAAGAATATAGAGTCCCGAGGGGACATGCCGGAGATGAGGAAGGCTAAGGCTCCACTCATTGTGTCACCAAAAAGACCTTCTAATGGATGGCTGTATAGAGCGCCAAAAGCATATGGAACTACAAGTCGGTGATGCTGTGAATGAATACGGCGATACAGGAACTTGTTTTGATGCAGATAGCGATGAATAAAGTACTGCCAAGTATCTAAAACCACCATAGCCATAAAGAATTGTCTGACAAGCTCAAAGATAGAATGCTTTACATTGTTCGCAACACATGCAGCATCACTTCCAGTAACCTGAATAACAAAGTAGCATGCATTATAATTTTTTCACAAAAAAAAAGGTACCAATGTAACAGGAAGGTGCAAAATGTGAGTCCCTTCGCTTCTTACTGATCCTAAACCTGATCTTAAAACAAGCATAGTATGCACAAACTAATATAAACAAACGTACAGTGAAAATGATCATAGTGACGCTAGCTTGAACAGCTTGATGAAAAAGAACACCTTTGATAACATTTGCCTTTGAAACCAAATTCTTTTCATCTTCATCTTGTTTTGTATGCAAACGATACTTTTCTTGCGTTCCAAACAACATATATGTCACAAGTCAAAGTGATAAGTCAAAGACCAGTCAAAAATATCTCAAAATATCTCCAACAACCCATAACTGATTTTCCCTCCCATTTCATTATCATTCATTTTCATTATAAATACCACAATTGTAATCATTTAGTTCAGTCTTGAATTTCCATTTTCTCTGTTGTAACAAACACAATTTCATAATCAATAACAAATCATTTGCTTTCAATTTCGAGTTATATTCATCCTTTATAATTCCTATTAATTGCTAGAAATACTCTTCATTCTATAAATAGAATTTGGGTGTTTCAATTGGTATCAAGAGCCATTCCCTGCTACCTACCATCACCTATAATCGTTTTTTGTTAGAAATCTATTAGAACAACCACTTTTCTGTTACACCACCACTTTTACTCCGTTGACCACCGGTAAAACCACCGTACAGACATAAATTCCGATCATTCTAGATCACTTGTCCAATCACAAATACGTCATTCTTTTCGTTCCGTTTCCCTTTCACAAACACGTTAGTTAGGATTGTACGGTGGAATTTGTTAGTTAGTTACTCTGTGTGGTGTTAACAGAAGTTCTAGAAACAGATTCTTGCAAATTGTTACAGTGGTGGTTACAACAAGAACTAGTGAACCAGTTAATAATGGTGATGATGATATGAAGTTGTGGGTGACTGAGCAGTTGAACAATGTCATTACCAGTTTCAATGAAAGATTGGATACTATGTGTAATCAGTTTCAACAATCAAGAACAGGGGAAAGTTCTAGTAGATTTAGTAGAATGAGCAAGCTAGAGTTTCCTAAGTTCAGTGGTGAGGATGTTCAAGGCTGGTTATTCAGAGTTAAGTAGTTCTTTGATGTGGATAATGTGCATGCAGATGATAAGTCAAAGATGGTGTCCATTCACTTGTATGATAAGCCACTGGCTTGGCATTTGCAATATGCTAAGATTCATGGAAGTAATGTGGGTTGGAATGTGTATGAGGAGGCTATCTTGAAAAGATTTGGTCCCTTGAATGAAGATCCAATGGCAGAATTGAAACAACTCAGGTATGAATCTAATATGAGTGATTATCAAAACAAGTTTGAGAAGTTAATCACATTGGTAGACATTACTGAGTCACAAGCTGTTAGTATGTTTCTTGCTGGGTTGCCTACTGCTATTGAGTTGAATGTTAGAATGTTTAGGCCCAAAACACTTGTTGATGCATTTAGATTGGCTAATTTGCAAGAAGCTGTTAGAAAACAAAGAAGTGCACCAATCTTGCCTACACCTAGAAACAATGGCAATTGGAATGCAAACAGAAATGTAGTAACTCCTAATAGGGCCACTACTACTCTAGCTTTGCCTACACCAAACACTCATTATGTTAACAAAATGCCTGCAAATGTGTCGAATGCTCCAAGGAAGTTTTTGAGTCAAAAAGAGTTGGCTGAGAAGAGAGCTAAGAATCAATGCTTCTATTGTGACCAAAAGTATGTTCCTGGCCACAAATGTGAAGGTCAATTGTTCACTTTAGAAATTAGAAGTGAAGAAGAAGAAGTGTATGAGGAATGTTTAGAAGAGGAAGAGTTGGGTATGGAAGAATTGAATTTGCATGAAGATTGTCAACAGTGTACACCTCATATATCTTTGAACTCTTTAAATGGTATTCCTACACATAACACTATGAGAATTAAAGGTCATGTACTCAAACAGTTGTTACACATACTCATGGATTCAGGCAGTACACACAACTTTTTGGACCTCTATACAGCTAAGAAACTAGGATGTAAGATAAGAAGCACTTGTCCTTTGAATGTTTCTGTAGCTGGTGGATCCAAGTTAGTCCGTCAATACATGGTTAAGAATTTTCAATGGAAGGTCCAAGGGGTGTTGTTTACATCTGATGTTATGTTATTACCCTTGGGAGGCTGTGAGATGGTATTGGGTATTCAGTGGTTGTCCACTTTGGGCACCATTAAATGGAATTTTAAAGATTTGAGAATGGAGTTCATGTTTCAAGGCCAGAGGGTAGTACTTAGGGGCACAAGTCAATCTGAATAATTGTCATGGATGAGTGGCAAGGTGATGTCAAAATATGTCAGTCATCAAGATCCTTACTTGAACTCTATGTGCTGTTTTGGTATTTCTGCTACTTTGAGTTTGATGAAGTGTGATGATCATCAAGATATAAGCAAAAGTATGGAGTTGCAACCTGTGTTGGATGAATATTCAGATGTGTTTGATGAGCCTAAGACCCTACCTCCACACAGAAGTTTTGATCACCACATTCCTTTGAAAGACAAAGAAGTCAGTGTGAATGTAAGATCTTATAGATATCCTCCTGCTCAGAAAAATGTGATTGAAACTATGATTAAGGAGTTGCTTGATTCAGGGGTTATAAGGCCAAGTCATAGTCCTTTTTCATCTCCCATAGTTATGGTTAAAAAGAAAGATGGATCATGGAGGATGTGCATAGACTACAGGCAATTGAACAAGTTTACTGTGAAAGATAAGTTCCCCATTCCTGTCATTGAGGAACTTATTGATGAATTACAAGGTGCTCAGGTGTTTTCTAAGTTGGATCTCAGGTCTGGGTATCATCAAAACAGAATGCAAGAAGATGATGTGTATAAAACTGCTTTCAAATCACATGAAGGGCATTATGAGTTTGTGGTCATGCCATTTGGACTCACCAATGCTCCATCCACCTTTCAGGCCCTTATGAATTCTGCATTCAAACCTTTTCTCAGGAAATTCACCTTGGTTTTCTTTGATGATATCCTAGTCTACGGCTCTTCTATGGCAGAACATGTGAATCATTTGAGGATGGTGTTACAAGTAATGAGACAAAATACTCTTTATGCAAAAAAGAGCAAGTGTGTGTTTGGAACAGATCAAGTAGAGTACCTTGGTCATGTTATCTCTAGAAGAGGGGTAGCAACAGATCCAAACAAAATACAAGCTATGAAAGATTGGCCAGTTCCTACAAACATTAAACAATTGAGAGGCTTTTTGGGATTAACAGGGTATTATAGAAGATTTATAAGAGGGTATGCTATGATAAGTCAACCATTAACTGCTTTGCTTAAAAACAATGCCTTTCAATGGAATCCTCAAGCCCAAACAGCCTTTGAAAACTTAAAACATGCCATGATAAATTCCCCTGTGTTAGCCTTACCAAATTTTGAAGAAGAGTTTGTCATTGAAACTGATGCTTAAGGGTTTGGAATAGGTGTTGTTTTACAACAACAAGGACATCCAATAGCCTTTTTGAGCAAAAAAATTGCAGTCAAACATCAGTCATTCTCCACTTATGAGAAAGAGTTATTGGCTGTGGTACTAGCTCTGCAAAAGTGGAGGGGATACTTATTGGATAGACACTTTAAGTCAGGACTGACCATTTGATGCGCGTGGATTGCAACACGCACTACGTTTTCCCTCTCGAGGGAT
>LBNU01015337.1:0-72150 GCA_014162995.1 Artemisia annua
TCCATGGACCAATTGCCCATTTTGCTGTTATGGGGGTGTTTGGTTTGGAGCTTATGATAAAATATTGGTCCTTTCCCTCATAAATTCAAATTTTGAAACTCAGTAGGAACTGTCTGACTGCTTATCTAGGCTAGAAACATCATCTAACTCTTTTCCGTCACTCGTGCTTTGTTCCAGGAAATGAATAAAAGGCCAAGACCCAGCAGGGGAAGCTCCTCCAGGGCCCCACAACCGGAAAACTATGGAGAGACGGTCCATCAATGGAACGTCTTTTCAGAAGATGCATCCGCCATCCGCTACACCCAACTTCTGGACCAAACAGTTGAGCGTGGCAATGTCATTGACTGGAACTTCCTTCGCGACAACAATCTGGAGCAGGGTTTTGTCCAGAGCTTCAGCACTGACGGTTTCACTGGTCCCCAGTGGGATCGGTTATTCAGGATGAGGGAGCCAGTTTATGATGAGCTGGTTCGTAAGCTCTTTGCTACTTTCAGGTTTGATGCTGCTGAGGCCCGGGAGGATATGGGCCATACCATGATCTATTTTTGGCTGGGGGTGAGATGAGGCATCAAGAGAACGGCATCCGCGAAACTTATCTCGAAACGAAGGTCTTGAAAGATTTGATTGAAAGTTTCAACTTGATGAACATTTTTATCATGGAGCTTTTGTTCGGAAAGTCGGGTCGGATATGGAAGCTTAATCTTAATTGGAGTATTCTTGTCGGCTTC
This sequence comes from Artemisia annua, assembly GCA_014162995.1. Lineage (NCBI taxonomy): Eukaryota > Viridiplantae > Streptophyta > Magnoliopsida > Asterales > Asteraceae > Artemisia > Artemisia annua. The sequence continues at coordinate 729 of LBNU01015337.1, forward strand.
ATTTTCGGCTTCATTTTCGGCTTCATTTTCGGCGGAGTTTTTCTTTTTAGGCTCGGATGATGGGACAACCGGAGGATGGACGTCTTCGGTCATTCCCGAGGGAATTTCCATGTCCTTTGTCGCCTCGGTGTCATGGACAGCTACTTTAGGAGAAGAAGGTTTAGATTTAGACGATGAAGGATCGGAAGTAGCCGGAGCTGTAGGACCATCATACTTAGTTCCGCTTCGAGTAGTGATCGCCTTGGCATCGCCCCTCGGGTTGGCGATCGTGTTGCTAGGAAGAGTAGAAGGAGTACTCGAACCCGAGGGTCGATCATTTAAAGACTTCTTGATGTCGGTGACCTCCTTAATTAGCAATCGTTGAACCTCTTGGTAACTTTGAAGTTGTTTTAAAATCTCATTGTTTACATTTTTAATCCCATGGGATTTTTACGAATCACGTGGGATTTTTCTGGACGGAAATTTTGAAAAAAAAAACGTCTTTTTTCGAATCCCATGGGATTTTTTACGAATCCCGTGGGATTTTTCTGGACGGAATTTTGAAAAAAAAAAGTTCGTCGAAAGTATATAACAATGCATATCTATAGAAAGATAATTTTTTTCTCGTCGCGATGGTGTATTTTTCGTAGCTTGAAGATTTACCGTTTGCAAGATATGTTGTTTTAAAAAAAAGGTGGAAAGTGGGTTTTTATATTAAATGAGCTAAAATGCCAATTTTGCCCTCCCTTTGTTATTTTTTGATTTGATCTTAGCCATTAGATGAAAGGTGGATGGATGGTTGAGATTTTCTTATTTGTTTCTTAAGTGATACTTGTTTTGCATAGATCTCACCTCATGTATAAAGAAGGAAAAGACCCCAAATCATGTATCTTTTGATCATTTGAATATATTGTTGTTGACAAGCAAATTTAAAACCACAATTGGACACCCACAAAGCCTGGCACGTAAAAAACATGCTAATCAAGACTCCAAAGAACCATACTTTTACTAAGCAACTCGAGCTCAGCTTCTATTGCAGTTGGAGTTCAAGCATAAAAGACGAGATGGCTCGACTTGAGCTCTGATCAACCGTTTCGAGCCTTACTAATATGGAAGAATTTTGTTATAACTTTTATTATTTCTATATGAATATGATAATCGACTATGATATATTTGATTGTCAAGATTGCCGTATCACTCAATCAGATATGATGAAAATCTATATTAAGACCCGAGTGATTGATATGCCCATTCTACAACATGACCCTAGGTTCAGTGGTTTGGTCCACAAAGCCCCTAATGTTTCAACATTAGCTAGGGGATGTAGTCTTTCATTAATCTGTTCTGGTGACACCAACCCCCAGACATAGATAAGGAAAAGGGCATTCCTCTGAACAGCTAGCTAAAATACTTGATCCCTAATGAGTTCCTATTAAAATGATACACCCTAGCAAATTTTACAGCTTGAACCCGCAAGGGCCAGACATAATTTAAAGTGTTTGATCTTCTACAATAAAACACTTACCCAAAAAAGTCAACACAATTATTCTTCAAAGCATGTCCTTCAATATTAAGAACCTGTTTTGAAGTATCACCACGATTCTTCCTAGTTAACGGAATAAGGATAATAGGGTGAAACCAGAAAACACAACAATAAAAGCCAAAACAATGTTGTAGTCTATGCTTATAAGTTCAACCATATAACAGCAATCGAACTGTTGATGTAGCATTTAAGTTGATTGTCTAACTGCTAATTCATGAATCAAACTGTAGACCAACTTCTGATTTTTTTTCGCTGTTAAATGTCTAATATATAAGAAACAGAAAAAAGCTTTTTACCAAAAAATTAGCATTGCACGTTGTACTTCATGCAGACATATTTTGATAGTTCTACACAGCATTCCTAACCCAAAAGATAACAAAGTGTTCACCTACCTTCTAGACAAAACAGAAACAAAACATCAGATGACACAAACATAAACTTTACCTTTTATTTTCGTCAATCAAGTAAGCCAAATATACTTCCAGAAATTTTTACCCACTTCCCACAACACTCCGGCTTCAAGTGCAACCAAAGTTTCCTGTAATCGGCACCTTTTAGAAACAACAAAAGTGCAGTGTCGTATATTGGTTCTTCTGCTCCCCATCCCATTTTATCCAACTTTTCAATGCAAGCACCCATATCATCTTCTTTATTTTTTTCCATCATCATTCTCGTCAATTTAGAAACATCTTCTTCAAGTGTCTCCAACTTTTTATAGCAAGCACTAACGTCATCTTCTTTACTTTTTTCCATCGTGATTCTAGTCAATTTAGAAACATCTTCTTCAAGTTTCTCCAACTTTTTCAAGCCCGCGTCAACTTCTTTACTTTTCTCCATCATCAACTTTGTCACTTTAAAAACATCTTCTTCAAGTGTCTCCAGCTTTTTAAAGCCCGCATCAACTTCTTTACTTTTCTCCATCATCAATTTCGTCATTTTCGAAACACCTTCTTCAAGTGTCCCCAATGTTTTATAGCACGCACCAAGGCCATCTTCTATAGTTTTCTCCACAATCGTACTCACATGTGTAGAGACATCTTTTCCAAATCCTGAGATGATATCATCGCTTGATTGAAGTTTTCGTTTTTTGTTTTGAGTTGGAGAATGAGAAGAGCACTTCTGTGTTGAGGTTGACTGGTGTGATCGTAGACAACCAAATATATTTCCGAGGATAGCACAGGTAAATATGAATCCCCGGGTCGTAATCCCAACGAAGGCTAAGACTTGGTTCGTTGGTTCGTGTTCGCGATTCGTGAAGTGAATCGTTCGTGCAGGCTAAGGGAACCCTAAATTTCTACAAATAAAAGCACGCAAAACAAGTAAACACGTAAAGCACGGAAAAACACGTAAAACACGGAAATTAAAAACCTAAACGTAAAACGGGATCGAATCCTAAATTCCCGACCTATTCTCGGGAAAAACTAAGTTAACTAGGGAAACTTAAATTCTAAAAGTAAATTCTAAATTCTAAAGGGTTTAAAATGTAAATTTAGACTTTTTATGTATTTAAAATACTAATTATTACTTTTTATTTATTTATTTATTACTTAAAATTACTTTTAATTACTAAGAATAAACTAAAATAGAAATTTAACTAAGAAAAATGGAAAAATAATTTTGAAAATTTTAAAATAACCTAAAAGTAATTTAAAAACTAGAAAATATATTTTTTTGGTTTTTTATATATTTATTTTAAACTAAAAACTAATTATTAAATATTAACTAATTATTAAAAATACTAAAAATAGAAAAATAAGGTGAAAATTAAAATTTATTTTTCTAAAAATTTAAAATAACTAAAAAGTAATTTTAAAACTGAAAAACTATTTTTTTGGATTTTTATTTAATTTTTATTAATTAAAAGTAATTAAAAAGTACTTAAAAACTAAAATTAAATAAGAAAAATAGCAAAACAACTTGGAAAAATCTGAAAATTTTATGGAAATTCTAAAATAGGTTAAGGAACCTAGGAAAAATAAGAAAAGCTAATTTAGACCACAAAATAAGCAGTTTGACCCTAATAAGCAGTTCTAAATAAGCACTAAATAAGCAAAACTTAAGCTATTAACCCCAAACTTTTACAGGACCTATCTCTAACCTATTTAAGCACTAAAAAGCCAAGAAACCACAGAAAAGCACAATGGATAAGTCAATAAGCACTTAAACAGTTTATGGTTCAAACAGAAATGGGACAAAATTAAGGGATAAAATAAGCAGTCTTAATAAGCTCTATTCTAGAAACCAAAAGCTGTTTTATACTCTATCCTAGCTAGTGATTGTTTTGCCCCCAAGAAACAGACCTATTGCTTATTTAGATTGCTAGGTAAATGCTTGTGAAGTTGGGGTATGGCTGCTACTCAGGGGTTCTATTCTGCAGATAGTAGTTTTCTAGCTTAATTTTAAGTGCTTAAATGATCTTGGAAATGGAATATTATTGCTGAGCCTTAGAGACTATCCACCAAAGAACCCAAAACAACAATCCAAACTTAATTTAGAGCACTAGTGAATCCTATGCACTCAAATTAAAATCTGTCCAACTCTGGTTTTCAAGCAGTTTTGACTTTTTGAACTTGAAGCTAAGGTTTGACCAAATCCAACTTCTATTGATTCTAATGACCTAATGATGTTATGTTATGCAAATTTGAACCTAGATTAAGTTACTAGTACCTAAAATACACCTAGAATCTATAGTATACCTATTATTTTACTAGCAGACCTAAAAATTCTTGAGAGTTTTGACTTTTTGTGTTCAAGACTGTGATTTTATGATTTGATACTAACCTAATTTGACCTAAGTAATGTGTTTGTGCAGATGATGCAGCCTATAAACTATTCTAACCTTAGAATAATGCTTAATCCAAACACCCCTGCAAATGGCTGTTATAACTAACTTATGCAGATTAGACTTCCAACTTCAAAACTAATGATATGAACTAATTACCTAACTGATTTTAGAGCTATTTGAATACTAAAAACTAACTTCTAACAACAAAAACCCAATGATGCAGTTTAGGCTATGTAAAGGCAGTAGGATTTTTATTTTAAGCTAGTACATGCAAAAACTACTTATAAGCATATAAGCAACTATAATAAGCAATACTCAACACACATAAGCTAGAAACTACAATAATTAAGCTAAAATAAAGAAGTATGCAGAAACTTAAAGAAGAACTTACTTGTTTAAAGGCTGAATAGAACAATGCTACTAGACAGTGAAAAGGTAAGCTCATGTAAGCTATAGGTTAGCTTAATGAGCTTATCAGGAGGCTTATGAGCTTGTTGAGAGCTTATTGCCTCTGGCTTATTCTTTCTTTTTTTTTTTTTTTTTTTTTTTTTTTTTTTTGAATATATATTTATAAAGACCTGAGTTGAGGATACCTAAGATTAAGAAAGTTATTAAAGGCGCTATGAAAACTAAAGAGGGCTTTCAAGGAATGGCTGATAAAAGTAAAGCTTTAAGGGAAATGAAAGACTTATAAAGTAACATTATTAAACACTGATTAAGGAAAACTTGTAAATAAAAGCTAAATTTTATAAAACAGCTGGATTACAAAGGAAAGAGATTACAAAGAGCTATAAAGGCACTAAAAGCTTATATAACCTATTTTTCTACTCTGCTAAACCGAATTCAACCAAGAGCTGAGGGTCCTATTTATAGTATATCTAAAGGTCGGTTTTTGAAGTCCCAGAGCTTTATTTCATCCCTTTATCCATATCCACCCTTGGTCCCTCTGGACAATCATCAGTCCCTTATCCTTGAATTCCCTCTAGCAGCTTCTAGCCCCAATGATATGCTTTAATTAAACCTCGTTGGGAAGAGGGTGGACGTGGTCCTGAACGTTGTCGAACATTCATGAAGGCCTAGGGATTGGTACGAGTTGGAGGTTGTGGTTAATTGGGATTTACAGAGTAGAAAGGGTGAAGGGGAAAGGTGAACAGGGTAAAACGGGGTAAGGGTTTTTTTTATTATAATTTGATTTTTGGGTCGTGTGGGGTTTGGGCCAGGGTGTGTAGTGGGCTGGAGGGTGTAAATGGGTTAAGGGATTATAAAAAGGTATTGGGTTTGGATGGGGTTTATTAAATGGGTTAAAGTTTTGGTTAAATGGTTAAGTGTTTTAGGTTATAAACTTTAGGGATGGAAAATGTGAATTCAGATTTTTAAGGGACTAGTCCTGCCAAATTTGTATAATTTATTCAAGGGACTGAAATTGACTACTCTTGAATATTTTGAGGACCATAGTTGTTATTATTCCATTTTGTACTTTAAGGACCAAAAATGACAACTCTGGAAAGATCAGGGACCATTCTTGTAAATTGCTTCTAACTTTGCCCAGGGACTATTCTTGAAACTTTAGAACTTCCAGGGACTTGTTTGGACATTTTTAGCTCAGATTCACTTCCCGGCTATAAATTATTCTCTTTCCCGTTCTCGTGCTCGTTTTTTGTGATTTTGTCTCGGTTTTTGTCGTTTTCTCATATTTTATTACCTGCATGAATAAAAACACAAAAACACATATATTTGGCATTTATGGTTGGGTTTTTGGTCTTTTAGGTCTTAATTTGGTAAAGAAAAGGTATGTGTTTAAGCACATACCATTGACGGCTTTTGTTTTGATGTTGGTGGTTCTTCTACATGACGGCTTTTGTTACCAGAAAACGGTTTTGGATTACCAAGGATTTTACAATTGCAACGAATCACATTTAGGTCGTGAACTGATATAAAGCTGAACAAAATAATTGGAAGATAAGCAATCATCACTATGCTAATGACCAAGTCAGGATACGTTTAGAGATTGCCATTTGGGGGTGTTTGGGTAAGCTTATTTGAAATAGCTTATGCATTTGCATAAGGCCATTTACACCTAGCTTATTTCATTTTGGATAAATAATAAGCTAAGAGAGTGTTTAGGATTGCTTATGCTTATCATAAAACAAAGGGCACATTTTAAAATCCAATTGGTCCTCCTTTTCTGCTAATTTTGGTATAAAATAATCAGTTTTAACACGTGCTTCTTAAGATGAAATTTAATTACCGTTTTACCCTCATATACAACCGAAAAAAAACCCTTAACCAAACACGCAACCCCCTAACATTCATATTTCTACTCCTCAAGAAATAAATTCAGATTTTTGAAGAACGCAAATTCAAACACCATATCCTGAAGTGCTTTGTTCTATAAGCTGCTACATCTACTTCTGCTTATAAGCACAAAATAAAAGCAACCACAAACACCTTCATAAGGCCCCCCAAAACTTTGGAACACATGTAAGAATTTGCTAATACAACATGATTTTACAAAACAAGAATCATAAATCTTAACAGATACAACATGTACTCATCCAATGATAATATTGCAGACAAAACAAAATGTTAATGTTTGATACTAGTAAGGATTTGTTTGGTCAAATATCGTTGGTCAGACTGGTTAAAAAAAGTTTAGGGGTTGGTTGGGTAAGCTTATTTGAAATAACTTGCGCATTTTCAAAAAGCCATGTCTAACTAACTTTTCCAAATTGAACTTTTCAAGCATTTTAAAACACAATAAACACATTCTAACAAGTGTTTGGATAAGCTTATCGCCATTTTATAGTAAAATAAGCTAAGAGTTTAAGATAGATTATTTTTCTACTTTTGGATTGTATCTACTTATTTTGGGGTAGAATAAGCCCGAGCATGTAAGAGCTTCCGCTCGCTTCCGCTCGGCTCATTTATAATTTTAAAGCCCGGGCTCGTTTCAAGCCTCTTTTTTAAGCTCGAGCGAGCCTCGTGAAAATTTTCACAAGCTTGGGCTTAGGACGCGTTAAATGAAAAGAAGCTAAAATCAAACACGGCTCATTAAGTACACTAGGCTCGAGCTCGTTTATTTATTTTGAACTCGTTTATACATAGCTATACGTATACATAATATGTATACGCGCATATTTCCAAGGCTCGTTTAGGCTCACGAGCTTAATCGTATTTATGTATAAATCTCGGGCTTGAGCTCAATTATTAATGAGCCCAAACTTAGGCTCGAGCTCCGGCTTGTGCTCATTATATTCTAAACGCTCCAAAAAACTCGTTGCCAAACAAATAAGCCAATAAGCACATAATACATTTTACTTATATCTTGCTTCCTCGGTGGGAATTTGATTGTTCATCTTTCTTTTTTGATTTGTACTAATTTAGTTGTTCACTACTAAATATGAAAAGAGAATTTTGAGCAAGTTTACTATATTACCCCAACTTAAAGTTTACTATTAATCAACAACAACAACAATGTTTTAAAACCCGGGCTGACCCGTGAACTAGTCAGGGTGACCAGAAGCCGGTTTTGAGGAAAAAACCCGGTTGAACCGGAAGCTCGACTAGGTCATTGAAGAAATTAATAAAATAAAGGGAATGATATATATATATACGTACGAGCCCAGAAAGTCATCGATGCTAGATGAAAACTCTGTCAATTGAACAACGGAACCTTTCTGCAACTGGTTTGATATAATCATCTCATTAATCTTCTCATTAATACCAACCCCTTTGCGAACCAAACCGTCTGATAAAGTAATGTCATACGATTTCTTCTTTTCAACAACTCCGTTACTCTTCACTTCAGTTCGTGTCTGAGTACACTTGATTTTTATTACCTGAACCACCGGTTCCATTACTGTGTGTTTGCCGGTTAATAGCATCGATATTGCTCCTGGAGTAAGATTATCCGCCATTATTTTGACCGGGTGAGAATTTGATTGTGGTAAAATTTAATTTGGGGGTTTTTTTTCTTTAAAAAAAGCCCTAGAAGAAATGAAATGAAATTCAAAAGTGAGGGAAATGAAAACCCAAAATGTTACTTTTAACTACCTATTTTATATATACTTGCCACAATAACACCCTTATATTTATCCTACTCAAATATTTGCACCTCGGTAAATAAACGAGCTTGAGTTCACATATTATGCTCACGAGACTAAACGGACTTTAAAGCTAAGTTTTTTGACTTCCACCTCTATGTAAATCCAAAAGTTAATTCAATAAAAAAAAATAATAATAATAGCAAAAAAGTTTAGAGTGTTTGATTAAACTAAACTTGGTCTCTCTAATTTATACAACGTGACATTGAAAGATAGAATCATTTGAAATTTTGAATAGTCATATAAACCCAAATTTAACTTTTGGTTTAGCAACTAGACAAACAAACTGAAAACCTCACCCGAACTCTGTCCTTTTAAAACAACCACATACTAGGAGTCTGGGACAACAAAGGGTCGAACCTTTGTCAACCAGTGTGACCTTTTAGCTTTTACCATGTTCACACGCGAGCTTATAAAGGGTCTACTAGAGCTCGAGCTCTTATTAGGCTTTTCAAGCCTTATGTAAATTTATTTTTGAGTTATGGCAATAATTTGGTAAAGTTTTTATATGAATTTGGTTAAGTTTTTTGACCAATTTGTTCTTGTAAATGGATAGAATACGATCAGATGATCTCGACCCGGACCATTGATATGTCATTCTACAATATGACCATGATAGTATTAAAATTACATATTTTTATTCTATTTTTAAATGAGGTTATGGGTTGAAAACGGTTGGAATTATCAACCCGAACCGGTATGCTTGCTAAACGGGTAACATGAGCTGACCCGTAGACCACACTAACCCATCAGCGACCTTCATTTTCTTTGTCACATCAGTTTTCTCTCTACGGCAACCTACAGGCGACTTTTTGCCACAATAAGGGCGACCTTCATATTTTTTCCAACTTTTTTTAACTAACAAATTTTAATTTCATTACATTTTTTTTTCTTTTCATTATTTTATAAAAGACTTTACATATAACAAGGAATGTAATGCCTGCCGCGTTGCGGCGGGGCTTTTTTTTGCAATTTTTTTTACGGATAATGTTTTGGTGAGGATGTCCTCTTTGGAATGAATGTTGTGTAGGGCAACAGCGTGTTGCGACGGAGCTAATTTTGACCGTTACAGTTTCAAAAAAATTTATGATAATTATAAAGTTATTTGATAGGTTAATGGTGCATTTTGAAATTCTTGTATTTAGAAACTATGTATACATTAAACTTTAACATTTTTTATAAAACCGTAAGTACGTTAAAAGTATATCAATAATGGGCTTGTTTTGTTCGTTATCGAGAGGCCTTTTTGCCAGTATTTTTTTTATTCACGAAACCGGTAAGTATCTGTTAAATATTTGGCAAATAAAGTTTGTCATATAAAGAAGTCGTAAACATTTAAAAGTTCAAGGTGTGTTTTGTAATTAAAATTTATATTTAAAAAATGTTTGTTACATTTTTTAACTGTTAACCAATCAAATAAGCACCTGTCAAAAATTTGGTCAATAAATGGGCATGGGGTACAAAATTTTGGTCTCAACGGAGCCCAAACATGAGGCAAAAAAAAATAATTTTTTTTAATAGCCTCAACGTCCTTGATTGAAACAGCACAACTTAAAAAACTCAAATCATTTTGCATTTGCCAAATATATTGAATTAAATTGACTTCGGTGAAAATTGTGAAGTTTATACTTGATTTTATTGGAAAAATGATTTCGTGAACGATGGCGCAAGTTTCGTAATTGTTCGAGTCCGTTTGCTATGTCAAATGAGTCCCGAATCGTTTTTGTGAAAAGTTTAGCCAAATTGGCAGAAACACCCCCTCCCCCCCTATGTTTTATTTTCTACCCTCACATTTTAATTTACACTTCCACATATATAAACTCTTTTATTATATTTTTTTTCTCATTTCTACACAAATAAAAGCACACACTCTCAACTCTCTCTCCCCCTTTCTCTCTCTAGCCCGCCGGCAACCCTAACTCCGGCCATCTTCATCTTCTCCGGCAAGATTCTGGTGACACCAGCAGATTCCGACCACTTTTTCCGGCCAACTCTTTTTATTTCACTGTCTTGTAGATCGGGACATCCCCGTTCTTCTCGTACCACCCACGCACCACCAAACCCCCTCGTACCACCCCACGCGCCTCCACCGTGACCACCGAAGCCCACCACCACCTTCACCTTCATTTCCCGACGGTAAACGCGACCCACGCGCCTGTTTCTCCATTTGCCGACACCTACGTTACACTAACAGGGAAATGAAGAAAGACACCTACGTTACCGTCGGCGACACCTAGTTTTTATCCTGTAATATTTTAACAGTGAATCGGATTGAGAGTCTATATAGCAGTGGCTTGGTGGCAATGCATCTGATTTGGTCGCGCAGTTTGGTTTTGGTCGGGGTTTCTGTTATATGCTTCATGCTGCATTTTCTTTTGGGAGTTATAGGGTGTTTGGCTCTTTTAGTAGCTTGGTTTCTTCTCATGGTTTCTTTGGAGAGGTCATTTTGGTATTGATTGTTTACCGCATGGGTTTTTGACTGTGTCACTAGGATTGAACTTACTGCTTGTAGTGATTAAGGTGATGAAACAAATAATTGTTTTCCATTTGTTTATGTTCTTGTAATCTCTTAGTGACAAAAATGGTGTTTTCATAGTTTGTTTCACCATCATTTCTGACTTTCAGACATACATAGAAAATGAAGCAAATTCAAGACAGATGGGCTAATAAGGAGCCCAAGAATAAAATAGTATTTTAATAAAAAAAGCACATCTCAACCTAATTAGTATATATAGAGAATATCTAAAAAGAATTACGAAAGTAAAATTAAAATTAATTAAACGTAACAGTGCTCACAGCCCGATACAACACACATTTACCAAAAGAAAAAATGGCATAACTGCTGATGGCTACTTGTAATATATTTTGAACCGATTGTTTTTCACTATTATATAACTTGGTGCTACAAGAGGGAAAAAATGACATAACTGCTGATGGCTACTTGTAATATATTTTGAACTGATTGTTTTTCCGTTATATATTAGTCTCAAAGAAATAAAAATGTCCTGTAGGTGTTGTTTCTAAAAATAATTTCATGTTTAACGGTATTTTAATAAATAAAGTAAATTGTGGTATGAGATTAACATGTAACACGATAACCCGATAGACCCAACCCGATAGACCCGATAGCTTATCGGGTCGGGTTGCGGGTTAGTTTTTATTTTTTCAAAACCCGATAGACCCGACCTGATAACCCGATTGACACCCCTACTTACTGATGCGATGTCAGTGAGTAAAGTATATGAGCTACAAACAACTCCAGTGTCACTAAGGTTTGACAAATGTCTTAGTGACCCTGAAGAAGCTATCTCTACGAACAGACTGAAAAATATGAGCGGGAACTTCCAAAAAGGGAAGTCAAACAAAGTACAAGGTGTTAGTGCAAATATTACGATATTTAATCTATACAGTCTCGTTTGTTTTGATTGATGACAAACGTATAACTTGATATATAACGTAAAATGTACAAGTTACTCGTAATCATATTTTGTCTCAACATACATTCAACACCTCTGAACGTCTCAAGTCATCGTATGCTACAACACAGGTTCGTACATGTTTGTTATGTGGCATTATGATCAAACCTTTGACACCAGTTTAGAATGACCTAAAATACTTTAGAGTCTTTGATGAGACGAAAAATGTTACGCTTTTAGGGTCGGTTTTGAGTCAATTCGTATGTTTTGGTTTGGAGATTTCCACCCAAAGTCGTTTCTTTTTCTCACATTTTAGTTACTTTTGAAAGGGAAAATCAAAAAAGAAGCATGTTCGGGCCGTTTTCGGAGTGAAAAATGGCGGAAAACAACAAAAACTCAAAAGAATCCTTTGAAGATTTACAGAAGGTGACGCGTCACACTAATGACAAGGTGACGGCCGTCAGGAACAAAGTGAAGTCAGAATTGGAAAAATATCGTGACGGGCCAGAGAGTTCGTTAAGTGGCAAAATTGGTGAACGCCGTCAATGCAAGCGTTCAGATCTGCGAACTAGCAAATACTGACCACGTAAGGAAACGGCCGTCTGACAAACGCCTAATCGCCCGTGCTGAGCGACGTCACCCTATTGGGTTGACGCCGTCAGCCCGGCAAAATCCTATATATATAGAACGTTTTTCTTTTATGTTCTATAAGACATTTTAAGAGTGGAGAAACTTGGGACAAAAAACCTAAGTACGAGTTTTACAGACCGTTGGAAGGGTATCCAAACCCTTCCAACCTTGCATGTTCAATTGAAGATAAAGTTTATTCATACAAATGTCTTATGTGTTGTGTGAATATATATTTGGCTTGTCTTTCTTTTAAATTATGGCTAGGCTATTTACTTTGTGTTTGCTTAGATGCTAAATGAAACCTAACTTTATTGATTATCATGTGATGTGTATGTTGTGATCATGTATTTGGTGAAGTTTCATCTACGTAACTAAGGGAAACTGGCTACATCTCCTATATGGTAAGCATGCTTGAACGTCTTTAGAAACGTGAATCATTATGTGCTGTTACTTGGTTTTTTAAGGTGTATTTCATGGGCATAGGTTTCTATTCGCTGAGCTCATGATAGGAAGCTTGAACGTATTGCGTCATAGAAGTGAGGTAAGGAACTTATAAGAGTTCGGGAATTGAAACAGCACTCCCCTACGACTTGTTCAGGAAAAACCCGTCCATCAAAGCAAACCTGCAACAATACTAACACTATGGTAAAAGATAGTTAGGGAGTAATGAAATCTAAGTAAACACTATTCTCCACCACTGATTTTCTCTAAACCAAAAAAATACAAAAATATAAATAGCTTAGAAGTAGATAATTTGGGTTAGTTGACTAGCAACTAATTCCGCCCTATCCTCAAAAACCAGAGATTTTACTGCTTTCATAAAATATAAAAATACAAAAAGAATCTTCCTCCACCCTTAGACCTAGATTAGAATAGTTTTTAGCCTAACGAACACTATTCCTTGTGAGAGAACGATCAATCCCCCGGTACTTGCCACTTCACTATACTACATCGGTCAGGTACACTACCTGGTGGGGATTGCAAGCTTCTCGAGATCCCTCGAGAGGTAAAACGTAGTGCGTGTTGCAATCCACGCGCATCAGTCTTTCAGTATTTTAGGTGTCAAAGTACACTTTAGATGTTAAATAGAATAAGTGCCACATTAGGTATCTAGATAATATTAGTAAGTTTACAATATATAAAAATGTGTCTTATAACAACATAAGTACATAAAACATTTTTAGTAACTTACTAAATATTATATAGCTAGCTAATATATTTTTCATATACAAGTAACTTACCTTTTTAAGTTAGTATATATATTTGTCTAAATGTATTTTTCATAAAATAGAAAACACTCTTTTATTACCTCATATATAGTGTCATCTAAATTGGAAAGAATCTTGTAAGATATGTCATAGATCTTGATTAGACTAGACATAGATATAGAAAGATATTTGGAAGATATCTTTGTCATAGATCTTGTAGTTGACTTAGAAGACCTTGATTAGACTAGAGATAAAAATAGAAATATGCATGTCTTGTCTTGTCAACATTGACTTTCAAGTACATGTCTAGTTTTGTCATTAACATCATGTATTGCATCATGATATTTGGAATGTAGTAGCTCATTGTTTATGTCTTTGTTAGTTTGCCTATAAATAGAAGTCTATGGTTTACTCATGAACTTGATGAAAAAAAACAACACACATATAGATAGGTAGAAAATCATGTAGAAACATCAATCAATCACCCTTTCCATAATTATCATAATGTTACTAACTCTCATTATGTTGTAAGCATATCATACTTCATGATCCACCAAGAAGGTTAGAAGATCTTGAAGTCATCATTCATTAAAGCATACCAACATATGAAGATTCAAGAGCACTTGACATCCTCAATGATTGAAGACTTCTTATTCAAGAAGTTCATCTAGATTAGTCATTCATATCCATTAGACTTTTATATCTTGGATCATCATTGTATCATCACAATCTATTCACCAAACTAGATTAGATGGTTTATGTGTTTGTGCCATAAAACACAAGGTTTTTATGTTGGGCCACAAAACATAGTGGGAGTGGTTGTACCTTTGTAAAAGAACTCGGTATCTAGCTTTGTACCGGCTAAAGTGTAAGCGACGATTGTAAGGTTTTCTCCGCCGAGAAGGGAGGTTGTTGATCTAGTGAAGTAACTCTCGAGTTGGGTACTGGGGGAGTGGAGTAGGGCGGAAAGGAGATCCGTGACCGAACCACTATAAATCCTCGTGTTCGGTTTGCACTTTCCTTTTACTTATTGCTTTACATTAATGTTTGCATTATGTGATCGTTTGTGTTGTGACTTGTTGATTATGCTTGTGTGATAACATGTCTTAAGTTTATGCTAGTCATAAACTACACTTAACATCTTTCATATTAGAACAAGCTAAGAATGGATATTTGATACAACAAGTTATAAAGNGAATTTCCATAGAAGTGAGAATATGTTTACATCACTCCTAAAGGATGGTTGGAGCATTTCCAAAAGAGGAAGATGAAGAGGGACCACTTATAGTGGATGACAACTCACACCAACCGCCATCTTATGTCCTTGTTTATTTACCTATATAATTGTTTGTTGTAATAGAGATAGTATGGATTCTAAACAAACAAAATAATACTTAGTATTAGTTTATAGGATCATCATCTCATTGACTCTCAAGCATAGCTTGGATCAATGAGAGTTTCTTTGTCATTCAATAGGGATAATATACCGCAATTATCCCCTTGAAGAAGCTGAAGATGTTATCATGTAGTAAAGTGTATATTGAGTAATCTTGTATTTATTGTTCATCATTGTTAATGAATTTGTTCCTTATTTTTATCAAGAATTACTCAAATTTCATGGTCCAACAGAAGGACAAAGGCAAAAAGGCCAAACCAGCAAAAAAGAACGAACTATGGACAAAGATTCACAGAGAGGAAACACTATAAACAGGAATAAGTTTTGGGAGGAGCTGATAGCATACTTTGAAAAGGAAACTGGGTGCACAAAGAACGTACGACTCGATCACGACCAAATGGAAGAATATGATTCGTAGTAGGGTTGGGCAATTTGTGGTATTATGGATAATATCAAGGATAATCACGGAAGTGGTGAGAATGATGCAGACGACCTATCAAAAGCTCTTAGAGAATACCGTGTGATTTAGTGTCATTATTTTAATTTGGAGGAATGTTTGAAACTTTTGAGGAATCATGATGCTTGGAAGAATCACGAGATGCCTACTTTCAAAACGAATAGTCAGAAGAAATCAAAGGGTTCTACAACTACCTCGGGGTCAACACAAGGTCCTTTGAATTTTCAAAACGTGGATGATTATGATGATGTGGAAGAGACTAGAGAATCTCGACCACAAGGTCGTGACGCGGCAGGGAAGAAATCATCCTCCTCCTCTCGTGATCCACCAACATCATTTGTTAGTTCGTTAGCCCAAAGCTTCTTCAAGTTCAAGCCGTCAAAACCGGGGAAAAATAAGGACATGGAATAGTCGTACTTGAAGTTGAAGGAAAAAAAGCTAGCGATGAAACAAGAGAAATTTGACCTCCAACGACAGCAAGTGGAAATCACGGCCACCACAAAATGGGAGCAAGACTTGATTTTTTACAATTCAGCAATCGACCAAAATTTGCCCCGACGACAACTACAAGAACTTAAGTTTTAAATAAGTATTGTAATGTTTAAGTTTTATTAGTTTAAGTTTTTAATTTAGTATTGTAATGTTTTCATTTTTAATGAATGTTAAATTTGTTGTTTAAAATATTTGAATTAAAAAAATACAAAATGAAAAAAAAAGAAGAAAAAACCTCGGTTATCAACTGTGACAATTTGGTCATGTCTGGTTATCGGAGAAAGAAACTTGATGTAAGTGGTTGTTGGGGTGACACGTAAGCTTTTTTAACAGGTTTGGCACAAGTATTGGCTTTTTAATTTCATTTCTCTCTAGGGTTTGTTTTCAAAACAAAAAACCCCAAAATTAAAATCACCACAATTGACACAAAATAATAATGGCTGTAAATCTTACTCCAGGAGCAATATCGAAGCTATTAACCAATGAACACACAGTAAGGGAACCGGTGGTTCAGGTGATAGATATTAAGTGTCTTGACACACGAACTGTAGTGAAGAGTAATGGAGTTGCTAAAAAGAAGGCACGGTACAGTATTGTGTTGTCTGATGGTTCGGTTTGCATTGATGGTTTTATAACTTTATTTGATAAGAAGATTAGTGAAATGATTAGTTCAAACAAGTTGCAGAAAGGTTCCCTTGTTCAATTGACTAAGTTTTCATCTATCACCGACAATTTTAGCTCGTACGTATCACTCCCTTTAATTTATTACTAGTTACTATCTTATTTTGGGCTTATGTTTTTGTGGCTTATTTTACAACTTTTCGGCTTTTCAAAATAAGCAAAAGAAAGTGACCTTATGAAACATAAGCCCAAAACCAAATAACCCATAAAACAAACTTTCCTTTAATGCATTCTTTAAATTTTGTATCCTCGGATGTTTTTTCTGGAGTGCGACGGAGTACATTCTACCCAATGTTTTAAAAAACGGTTTTTTAGTCGAGCTTTTGGTTCAAGGTTCAACCATGTTTTTTTATCTAAACCTGCTTCCGGTCACCTGACTAGTTCACGGGTCAACCCAGGTTTTAAGCATTGATTATAAGCTTTAAGTTAGGGTAATGTAGTGAACTTGATAAAAATTCTCTTTTCATATTTAGTAGTGAACAACTAAGGACAAATCGAAAAAGAAAGATGTACAATCAAATTCGGACGGAGGAACTAAAATATAAGTAACGTATATTTGTGTTTGGGATTGCATATATTATTGTGCTTACTGGCTTACTTGTTCGGCACCGAGCGTTAAACTTTATGATTTTGTTTAAACCCTCCTATTTCAAATGCTAATAAGTGAAGTGATTAGCGTTTACTCGTTTTACACTTCATAATTATAGCTACAACTTTGTTACCAAACGCATTTAGGATACAAACTGCTAACTAGTTTTTCCAAACATAGCCATTGTGTTCTTTAAATAGAAATAAGCAATCTTGAAGTGTTTTGGATTGCTAATTGTTTATTCACTATTTTTTTTTTAAAGATAGAAACGCTTTAACATATGCACATTTTGAGGTGTTTATTATAAAGTGCTAGGGGTGGAAACATGATGAGCCGCTCGTGAAATGCTTGGGATCGGATCAGTAAAAAGCTAGAATTGGCCGAGCTTAAACGAGCTCAAGCCAAAGCTCGAGCCTAAGTTTGGGCTCATTAATAATCGAGCTCAAGCCCGAGATTTATATATAAAGATCGATTAAGCTCGTGAGCCTAAACTAGCCTTGGAAATATGCGCGTATATATATTGTGTATACGTATAGCTATGTATAAACGAGTTCAAAATAAATAAACGAGCTCGAGCTTAGTGTTCATAACGAGCCGTGTTTGATTTTAGCTTTTCATTTAACGCGTCCTAAGCCCAAGCTTGTGAAAATTTTCGCAAGGCTCGCTCGAGCTTATAAAAGAGGCTTGAAACGAGCTCGGGCTTTATAATTATAAATGAGCCGAGCTGAAGCTCTGACAGGCTCGGGCTTATTCTACCCCAAAATAAGTAGATACAATCCAAAAGTAGAAAAATAATCTATCTCAAACTCTTAGCGTATTTTACTATAAAATGGCGATAAGCTTATCCAAATACGTGTTAGATTGTGTTTATTGTGTTTTAAAATGCTTGAAAAGTTCAATTTGGAAAAGTTAGTTAGACATGGCTTTTTGAAAATGCGCAAGTTATGTCAAATAAGCTTACCCAACCAACCCCTAAATTTTTTTTAACCGGTCTGACTGATGGTATTTGACCAAACAAATCCTTACTAGTATCAAACATAATATTTTGTTTTGTCTGCAATATTATCATTGAATGAGTACTTGTTGTATCTGTTAAGATTTATGATTTTTGTTTTGTAAAATCACGTTGTATTAGCAAATTCTTACCTGTGTTCCAATGTTTTGGGGGGCCTTAAGAAGGTGTTTGGGGTTGCTTATTTTGTGCTTATAAGCACAAGTAGATGTAGCAGCTTAAAACAGAGCACTTCAGGATATGGTGTTTGAATTTGCGTTCTTCAAAAATCTAAATTCATTTCTTGAGTAGTAGAAAAACGAATATTAGGGGGTTGCGTATCTGGTTAAGGGCTTTTTCCGGTTGTTTATGAGGGTAAAATGGTAATCATAATTTTATCTTGAGAAGCACGTTTAAAAACTGATTATTTTATACAAGTTAGCAGATAAGCCGGACCAGTTGGATTTGCCCTTTGTTTTATGATAAGCATAAGCAATGTCAAACACTCTCTTAGCTTATTATTTATCCAAAATGAAATAAGCTAGGTGGAAATGGCCTTATGCAAATGCATAAGCTATTTTAAATAAGCTTACCCAAACACCCCCAAATGCTAATCTCTAAACTTTTCCTGACTGAAGTTATATATCATTGCTTATCTTCCAATTATTTGTGCAGTTATATATCAGTTCGCGACCTAAATGTGATTCGCTGCAATTGTATAATCCTTGGTGATCCGAAACCATTTCCTGGTAACAAGATCCCTTTAGTGAATGAACCTATAACCCCAAAATCAGAAGAGGATCATGTTGATCCTGATGTGAATAATGGCAGACATCATGCAGCTGAACGCACAGCTTCAAAACAAAAGTGCTCTTCTTGTTCTCAAACTCAAAGCAGAAAACGGCAACGTCAATCAAGCGATGATGAAATTGGTGCCTGCTTTGAAAAGTTGGAGAAACTTGGATGGGGAGAAGGTCCAATGTACGATACTACAGTTCTGCTTTTTGGTGAAAGTTCCGATTATAGGAAAGTTTGGTTGCACGTGAAGCCTAAAAGCTGTGTAAATTGGGTTAAGAATGCTGGAAGTAAGTATGGACTATTGGGTTGAATGAAAGATAACAGCATAGTTTCTGGTTTTCTGTGTATCGCTTATGTTTATGTTTCATCTAGAAGTTGAACCACCTAGTAAGTATTTGTGTTAGGAATGCTGCACTGATGAAGTATGGTTTCTGTTTGTGACTTGATGGTATGTTTTTGTTTTGTGTTAGGAATGCTGCACTGATTAAGTTGAACCATGTTATGTATTTTTCCCAGTTAGGAATGATGTACAGGCTGCTCTTAAATGTTTTCATGAAGTATGATGTGCAATGAAAACATTTGGTAGAAAACCATTTCTCTATTTTATTTCTGTAGTATGTTATTTAGCTAATTTAGAAAAAAGTTGAGTTATTCAACAATTTGATTCATGAATCGGTCAATCAGTCATCAAGACATGTATGATTGTGGTGAATTTTTAGCTTTTGCTGATAAATATGCTAGAGAATATGAGTTTAACAGGAAGTCATTAAAGATGTGGTGAATTTCTAGCTTTTGCTGATAAATATGTTAAGAGAATATGAGTTTAACAGGAAGTCATTAAAGACCATATCCTTGAGTCAGCTGATTGGACTTTTGGAGGAATGGCTCTTCTTTATCTATGTTGCGGGATTTTAACCCAAACACGGTATTGGAAAACTATATCCCATGATGAAGATAAAAAATCATGGACTTTTGTGAAGCTTGATTTGATCACAATTAATCCCCAAATGGTAATCTGATTATATGTAAAAAGTGAGTATCATTGCTTGCGCTTCACACGTAGTCCGAAACCATTAGATGATCCAACTTGAATGATGGAAAAGTATAAAGAAGATGATAATATGGGTGCTTGCTTTAAGAAGTTAGAGAAACTTGAATGGGGATCATAGACCCAATTTACAACACTGCAATTTCTCTTTTTGGTGAAAATGTTGATTATAGGAAACTTTGGTTGCTTTTGAAGCCAGAAAGTTGTGGGAAATGGGTAATGAATGCTGAAAGTAAGTTTGTACTATTGGGTTGATAAAAAGTAAAAGGTATGTTATCTGTTTTTAGGTAAATCGGTGTTTAAGTTTTGATTCACCTTGAAGGTGAACCATTTTGTAGTTCTCGGACACAGTTACACGAACATTTTTTTTTTTTTTTTTTTTTTTTTTTTTTTTTTTTTTTTTTTTTTTTTTTTTTTTTTTTTTTTTTTTTTTTTTTTTTTTTTTTTTTAAGTTCTAAAAGCTAGTTTGTCTCTTGAGCATGCTCAAGCTCCTCTATTAAACAATCTCGGTAGGCAGCTCACTTACACTCCTAGTTGGCAGCATCATACCAAATAGAGGTAACAATTCTCAGCATGACACAGGGAATTCAGGAACTAGCAAGTTAGGATTGATGTTAAACGGGTCAGTGCGATCAGCGGGTCGATACAAGTAACCTGTTTAGTAAGCATGTCGATCATGGTTGATATTGCCACCAAGTTTTCAACCCATCACCCCCATTTAAAAATAGAATAAAAGTATTACCTTAAAGGGATATTTACATATACATACTTTAAAAGACACATAACTGCATAAATATCTAAAATATGCATAAAAATCGTTATATTACATGAATCCAATTCTAAGACTAGGTGTAGTAGGTGCATCTTCAATGTGTGAAGAGCCCCACCACCACGTCGCCCCACAACGCGTTATCAACCAACTTTGTGCACAACTCGGTCATGCAAATGATCGACTTTTGACTTTTTTTTTTTTTTTTTTTTTTTTTTTTTTTTTTTTTTTTTGGTTTTTGTGTGTGTGAGTGTATTGTTGTTTAAGTAAGGTATTATTATTTGGTGAAGTTGTTGATCATATTACGCATGTTTGATGATGGCATGAGCGAGCCGTATATGAGGGTGTGCGAGGTGTGTTGTCGCATAGAGCCTCCAAATTATAAGGGACTACAAGTATTAGATTTAAGAATCTGCGTTAAAAATGCTAGCCGAACCACTTTGAAAACGATAATTTCTCATTTCATCTATTTAGAAAATTATTTACTTTTAAACCACGTTTTTATTATTAAACTGAATTTTGCACAAGGCCTCCGTAAACTCAAAGAGACTGTGGCATGAGAAGCTGATTTGGTGTTAAAGATATACATCGACCATTAGTCCATTACACCCGGTCTAATTTTCATTTGTCTAATAATCTCAACATTTTCAAAGATAAATAGGAGTAAAAAAAGTGGCATTGTGGCTTTATATTTCCCTCACTTTTGAATTTCATTTCTTTCTAGGGCTTGTTTTCAAAAACCCCCGAACTAAATCACGAAACTATCAATTACAAAATAATGGGTGTAAATCTTACTCCAGGAGCAATATCGACGATAGTGATTGGGAAATGTATAGAGAATGATCTCAGACCGGTGCTTGAAGTGACTTATATTCAAAGTCTTCCGATACGTTTTAAAGATGGCAAGTGGTACGGGGTTATGTTATCAGATAGTTCTTTTAGGCAGTTTGGTTGCATTCCTAGTGAGATTTTTATATCAAAGCAGTTGCAGAAAGGTTCCATTGTTCAGTTGACTAAGTTTCAGCTGACCAAGTCAAAGGTTATTACGAGTAATGGTAAAGGTGAAATTGTTAATAAAAGGTACGTGTTATATTTATATTTTCAAGGGTTGTTTGTTACAGCTTATTTGGTTTTTGGCTTATGTTTCTTAATCAATTTGTGCAATTATATACTTGTTTGCGACCTTAATTTGCTTCGTACCACATGTGACATCATTGGTGATCCAAAACCCCTCCCTAATAATGAGACCCCTTTAGTTGTAGCAACTACACCCACAATTGCACACGAGGATCATGTTGATTCTCATCTAAATGAAAATGTTGATGATAGCCATCATGTAGAAGAACCCCCAACATCAAAACAAAAGTCGTCGACCTCAACACAAAAGTGCTCTTCTCATTCTCCAACTCAAAACAAAAAACGAAAACTACAACCAAGCGATGATATCATATCAGGATTTGAAAACAATATCTCTAAACTTGTGAGTATGATTGTGGAGAAAACTATAGAAGATGGCCTTGGTGCGTGCTATAAAAAGTTGGGGACACTTGAAGAAGGTGTTTTGAAAATGACGAAATTGATGATGGAGAACTTCTTCTCCCTACACAACTTCTACTTCTCCTAAACTACTTATTACAAGCACAACACAACTTTACAAATAATGTACACAATATACACAACTATACTACAATACTTCTTGAGCTTTGTTTGTTGAAGGAGTATTCTTCTTTTGCACTTTGAATGAGGATGGATGTGAAGGGATTGAATCACTTGAAACAAGGATTAGTAATCTAATGATCAAAGGGTTTTGGAAGATGTTTAGAGAGATTTTAGATCTGAAATTTTCGTGCAAAAGGTGAGGAAAAATACCAGATTTAAGTTGGTATTTATAGGGGAAAAATTCTGACAAAATCTGACACAGGAGCGTGCCGGTCCCCTTAATTCATCGCCGGTCCCCTTAAAATTAAGGGGACCGCCCCTTATAATTAAGGGGGCCGGCCTACTGTAACGGCCAGATTTTTTTGTCTTTAGTGGGGAAAGTTTATTAGGCAAATTACCTGAAAATGTATGCAACTTGCCACTTTTTCTCATTGTATGTAGCTTTCTTTTTTTTTTTCCCAATGTGTCACTAAACTTGCTAAATTCGTCTATTGTGTGTAGCGGTGACTTGATTCACCTGCTGGAGCAGGTTAACCTAACGGTCGTTAGGTTTATTATTGCACCGTTAGTCCTTTAGACTAACGATCGTTTATCATGACTACATACAATGACAAAAAGTAACAAGTTAGATGACTTTTATAATTTTTAAAATTTATGTACGTTTTTTACACGTTTTTGCACACATTTTTATACACACATTTTTATACACGTTTTTATGCATGTTTTTATACGGATTTTCATACACACATTTGTATACACATTTTTATTCACGTTTTTATACACACGTTTTTTATACACACGTTTTTATGCACGGTTCTACACACGTTTTTATACGTTTTCGCCAGTTTTTTTGCGTTTTCGCCAGTTTTTTTGCGTTTTCGTCCAGTTTTTCGCGTTTTCGTCCGGTTTTTCACGTTTTCGTCCGGCTTTTCACATTTTCATCCAATTTTTTTACGTTTTCGTCTATTTTTTACGTTTTCGTCAGTTTTTTCACGCTTTCGTCTGTTTTTTCACGTTTTTGTCCCTTTTTTTTGCGTTTTCGTCCCGTTTTCGTGTTTTCGTCCATTTTTTCGCGTTTTCGTCCGGCTTTTTACGTTTTCGTCCGATTTTTCAATTTTTCGTCCGTTTTTTCACGTTTTCGTCCATTTTTTACGTCTTCGCCAAATTTTTTATGTTTTCGTCTGTATTTTTATGTTTTCGTCCCTTATTTCACACTTTCTGACAAAAAAGTAAAAAACTGACAAAAACGTAAAAAATATAGACGAAAACGTGAAAAATCTGACGAAAACATGAAAAACCGACGAAACGTAAAAAAACGGACAAAAACGTGAAAAACAAACGAAAACGTGGAAAATCTGACGAAAACGTAAAAAAACGGACGAAAACGTAAAAAAACTGACAAAAGCGTAAAAAAATGACGAAAACGTGAAAAATCTAACGAAAACATAAAAAAGCGGACGAAAACATAAAAAAACCGACGAAAACGTAAAAAAACTGACAAAAGGTAAAAAAATCCGACGAAAACATAAAAAAACTAACAAAACGTAAAAAAACTGACAAAAACATAAAAACCCGGACGAAAACG
This sequence comes from Artemisia annua, assembly GCA_014162995.1. Lineage (NCBI taxonomy): Eukaryota > Viridiplantae > Streptophyta > Magnoliopsida > Asterales > Asteraceae > Artemisia > Artemisia annua. The sequence continues at coordinate 24,858 of LBNU01015337.1, forward strand.
TGAAAACCCGGACGAAAACGTAAAAAATCAGACGAAAACGCGAAAAAACGGACGAAAACGCGAAAAAACGGACAAAAACACGAAAAACCGGACGAAAACGTAAAAAAACTGACGAAGACGTAAAAAAACCGACGAAAACGTAAAAAAACCGACGAAACGTAAAAAAAAGACAAAAACGTAAAAATGTGTGTATAAAAAACGTGTGTATAAAAACGTATATAAAAATGTCTGTATAAAGACGTGTGTATAAAAACGTGTGTAAATGTGTGTTTATAAAAACGTGTGTAAAACCGTGCATAAAAATGTGTGTATAAAAAACGTGTGTATAAAAACGTGCATAAAAACGTGTATACAAATGTATGTATGAAAATCCGTATAAAACATGCATAAAAACGTGTATAAAAATGTGTGTATAAAAGCGTGTATAAAAATGTGTGCAAAAACATGTAAAAAACGTACATAAATTTTAAAAATAATAAAAGTCATCTAACTTGTTACTTTTTGTCATTGTATGTAGCCATGATAAACGATCGTTACTCTAAAGGACTAACGGTGCAATGATAAACCTAACGACCGTTAGGTTAACCTGCTCCAGCAGGTGAATCAAGTCACCGCTACACACAATGGACGAATTTAGCAAGTTTAGTGACACATTGGGAAAAAAAAGAGAAAGCTACATACAATGGGAAAAAGTGACAAGTTGCATACATTTTCAGGTAATTTGCCCAAGTTTATTTGGTGAAAACTAACTGATTTTGGTTAAAAATTTGAATTCATATATTTAGTATGATTAAAACATTTTTCTTTATTACCAAAATTGTTTTTCAAAAATATATAATATGTTTATATAATTAAATAAACTTTGTAGTAATTAGTTAAATACCCCTTTGATCATGAGATGTATTAAGCACTTGTTTATTCATACCTTAAGTGATTAAGTTGGATATAATGATATAAACTAGCTTAATACTTGTTTACGTAGTAATCTTACGTTTAATGATTTTACATTTTGCGATCGTCAAAACGTAGTGATATCAAAAAATATAAATAACGTTTTTATGCATTATTTATGTCAACATGTTGTAATTACTTTTATATTTGTGCTAAATAACCCCTAACTCAAATTTTGATTGGAATAAAAGCTTATTTGCTTGAGGACAAGCAAATCCCAAGTGTAAGGTATTTGATGAGACGAAAGTGTACCCGTTTTAAGGGGTCATTTAAGCCCTAATTCGAGTAAATATGATCATTTATTGCCCTAAATCGTTCCTTTTGTCATTTTAGGTACTTTTGAGAAGAATTCTGGAAAACATGCATATTTGGACATTTTTGGAGCATAAAAGTGAAGAAAACGACAAAGTCTCAAAAGAAGCTTGATTTCCTACCTGACGGCGTCAGAGTCACAAGGTGACGCCGTCAGCCAACGTTGACAAAGGAGTAAAATCATATTACACTAGACGCCCTATGAAGAAAACAAGATGTTTACACCTGACGGCGTCAGGTGTTAAAGAAAGTAGGCCGTCAGGTGTTAACTTAAAGAGTGACGGCCCAGAGCAAAATAAAGAGTGACGGCGTCAGAAGTAAATCTAGGCCATCCGAGAACCCTAATGACGGCGAGCTGACGGCGTCAGAACCCATAACCTGACGCCGTCAGAATGTAAAATCTATATATATTTTTCTATTTTTCATTCATTAGTGTGGAACTTTTGGTACAAGTTTGGGAAAAACCCTAAAGACGATTTTAGCTGTAATTTCAAGGGTTTTTCACCCTTGAAACCTTCATGTTCAATTAAAGATAAGTCCTCACTTAAATTAATCAATATGTCTATGTGTTGGTTAATTATATCTTATGCTTGTCTTTCAATTAACATGCTAGGCTAGATTTTTCTTGTGTTTGCTTAGATCTAATGAAACCTAACTATTAATTATTGGTTGATTGGTGTGTTATTACTTTGTTGGGATGAATGTTTCATCAATGTTAGGCTTAAGAAAACTGGCAATACTCCTATATGGTAACATGCTTGAACGTCTTAAGAAACATGTAACTAAGGCATACTAGGTTATTAAGGTAGTATTTAACGCATGAGCCACTGTTTACAATCCCTATGATTATGTTTACGCATAGTTGTAAGAGGAGATAAGAGCTCATAGAATTGGGGAGATATGTATGCCACCCCATGAATTGTTAAGGAATACACCCGTCATCCACGCAAGTAATACATACACCAATTAACCGGTAAAAGATAGTTAAGGAGTAAGGAAGTCTAAGTAAACACATTTGTCTCCATATAAGTTTTCACAACCACAATAGTTTAGTTATTTTATTTTTATTGCAATTGTAGTTTTTGGGTTAGTTGACTAGCAACTAATTCCGCCCACTCCTCTAAAACCCGAGATTTTACTTGCTTTCCATAAAATATAAAAATACAAAAATAATCTTCCTTCACCTTTAGACCTTTTAGAGTAGTTTTTCTATCCTAACGAACACTATTCCCTGTGAGAGAACGATCAATCCCCCGTACTTACCACTACATTATACTACACCGACCAGGTACCTGTTGCGTGGTCGCAATCCCACGTCATCAGGTTCACATCTGAGGAGAAACTAAAGTTCTGAAAATTAATTAATGTCATGCATAACTTCTGACAAAAAAACTTTGAAAGATACAATCTTGGTAGGGAATGAATATATGGGATTTGTATCATTCGAAAGATTGATAGTAGCATACCAAACGATCACTTTTTGAAATGATACCATTCCTTTAAATCAAAAAGCCTAAAACAAACAGGCCCTTATTTGTTTCATTAAAATTAATATGTCAAAACTGATCATCACATTTAAATGTTAAGAGGTGGCTGGTAAATCTGAATCTGAATTATCATTTTGTTTTACCTTTACATTGGCACTTCGATCCCAAGAAACTTCAATAGTCTTACATTACATGGGCATTTTGAACCTAACTTTTATTTTGTCACTTTAATCTTATATGATTAGAATCCATGCTTTCTTCAACTCGCGACAAGCTGTGGAAATTTCAAACTAAAGCACAACTCGACGATACACAATTTTCCTTCATATGGAAACACTTTTAGGCTATGAAAGGGTCACATGAAGGTATCGGTTTCCAAAGTACTTCGACAAGAAGAATTGGAGCTTCCTGTACCTGATGAAGATATTCCTAATTTCGGAAGCACAGTTGGGGCCTTTATTCAATGGCCAATTGGTGCCATTGCTCGCTTTTCGATATTACTTGTATACACTTTCTCAATTCTGTTGTATATATCAGTAAGTAAGCGTTAATCATGTATTTAAATTAAAAATTTGTAGGGTTTGCCAAAAACCGCTACTACACGTGCCGCTGCAAAGAGTACATTACCTACAAATGTACAAGGACCTTCAACTTCCACCAAGAGTACCGTAACAAAAAATGTACAAGGTCCTTCAACTGAATGTGCAGCATTAGTGATTGTTCCTACTATCACTCAGGTAAATCCTAAAGCATTATAGTTTTGATAGGCTTCAAAATAAAAGTTGTATATGATTCATATGTATTGATGAATTTATAGGCGAGCAAGAAAAGAAAAAAGACATTAAAAGAACCAGTAAAGCTGTCAAAAGCTGAGAAGGAAAAAGCCGACATCAGAAAACGGTTACATTCTTTGAAAGAGGATATAGATGAGAGATCTGAGGCTGTGAAGAAGGGATATTATCATTGGATGGCCCATGAGGATTGCGCCATGCCACAAATGGTTTATTTCAAAAAGGAGATCTTTCGGGATGCTGATGATTTTACTCTTCCAATTAACCCAATAGACATCATTGAACTTTTGACAGCCGAGAAACTAGGGACCAACATTCTCACTCTTTTCTTGAGGTATGTTAATTAATTGTTACATGTATGAGTGTTATCGCAATCTAGGTATGTTAATTATTTTTTTGGATTGGTGTTTGGGACAATGGGTCTGCAGTTATGAAGTAATTGATGGGTTGCATCTGACAGCTAGCCTACGATAAATCTAAATTTTAAAATAAACTAGGTTACTTAACAATATGATAATAGCAAGGGTTTTCATTTCTTTTTTTTTTTTTACTAGTAACACACTGCAAAGAAGTAGAAAATTTGCTTCTAAGAATTATTCTAGATTGATGATGTGGTTCCTGCAAATACAATACTTGAACGTACGACTATAACTAATCTAGGATCAGCGAGATCAGAGAAAGTCTCAGTTAATCTAATATATATGTTCACATACCAGCAAAGTATGGTAACTATTAGACAATAGGCTATCTAAGGTGGAAAAGAGCGGGATGGATTGTTTAGCAAACTAGCACATAGTGGGTCTGCAAATATATGGGTGTTGGTACAATGGGTGTGCAGTTATATGGGTGTTTGTGATAGTGGGTATGCAGTTACATGGGTGTTTAAGTCTGTCATGGGTTGCATATTAGACAGCTACATATGATCATATTAGACTTTTGTATTTGATCAAAGTTTGTTAATTTGTTTAATCAGGTCACTTTATATTCTCAAGGAAAACTCACCAAATCGAAATAACAAGACTGGTTTCTTGAACCCGGAAATGATCACGGCAGACACACACATGGACACGGACATTAATGTTGAAATTTACTTGACAGAAGCATTGAAATGTGAGACTTCTGGTTATGATTTTTTTGTGGCACCGTACCTACAAAGGTAAGATGGTACCATCTTTATGTTTATATTTTTTTAAGTTACTTGCTCTATACAGTGGTCATCATGTTATGTATTGTTTGCACATATACAGTGGTCATCATGTTCTTCTCATTATTTGCCCAAAGCACGGAAGGGGATTCATATTGGATTCTTATAAGTGGGAAAAAAAGAGAACCAAGGAAACCTACTACCTTGTTAAACAAGTGGAACGGTAATATTATTTTTAAGTTGAATTCGAGCTCACTTATTTTTTTAATCATCAACGAGAAATTGTTGCTTATTTTCTCTTTTTATAGGGCTGTTGGTCATTTGAGTTGGGAGCTGCTTGTTGTAAATCTGCAAGAGGACACGTGGGAGTGTGGATTCTATGTCATGAAGTGGGTGCTCGACTTTGTGTTGAAATATCAACATGATGATTTTCCGAATATAGTAAGTACTCGTTAAATATCTTTGAATTTTATTTTTTATACCAAATGGCAAATGCTATAACATTTTTTTACTTATTTATTATGGTATATATAGCTCCCTTGGGGTGAAGAGAGGTCGTTAAGTATAAGTGAGATAGACGCCATCGTCAATGCTTGGTTTTCATTGTGGCGCGACTTCTGAGGTATGTTACTACCCAATCTAAGCAAAATTTGTAAACGAAAATGTATACAAGTCTTGATGCCATGTTGAACTGTCCTTGTAGATTATGATTTAGTTTATTTTTATGTTTGACAGCAGGTAACAACGACAACAACAATAACAACAGCCCTAAAAGGAATGGATTTAAAGGTCGTCGAGCTTTACTCTTTTGCATCCTTGATTGCTTTTGGCTAGTAGTTAGTACTTAGTAGCACTTTGTGCTTAGTATTTGCAACTCAGCAGCTTGGATTTTTGGCTAGTAGTTGGTACTTAGTAGCACTTTGTTAAGCTCGTAATTTGAGGGTTTGGATTTATGTTGCAACTGTCGTTTTTCTAACTGTTTGTAAGTTAAATGTTGAATCTTTATATAAGTTTATCTAAGTTATGTGTGTTGGAATATTATTGTGTATGGTAATGAATGCGATTCCGAAAAAGCCTGCACTTTTGTATGATTGTATGATTAAATTCTGGAGAAATCAAATATTGGTTTTAGTATTTTAAAATCATGGTTCTTAAATAGATCGGTTGAACAACTGATCTAACTGGTACCTAAGCAACCCGTCCAAATCCCATTAATAGATCGCTTATTTGTTGATGCCCGTTCTTATTAGAATGTCAAAAAGATCGGTTCAGCACCGATCTATATGACTGCTCCTCAAATAGATCACCCTTAATTAGAGTGGTTGGTTACCGATCTTTATAAAGCTTTCTAACCGTTCTATTTAGTCTTTTTTTGTAGTGGTGAGTTTTAGTTCTAGTGTACAATGAAGATGGTGATTACGAGTCATCTAAGCAAAAACATAAGTCACCAACTTAATTAATGTTTAGTGATCTCTACTTTAATTCTTGTTGTAATTAAATTCGCATACAATACAAAATCCACTCTTTCGTCACATTAAACATTCAAACACCGTACCAAATCAGTAAATGTATAATTAAATTTGTTCTATTTTTGTGTTTTCAGTTCTTGATGGACTATAACTTTATCGCCCATAGATAGAGCTTGAAAATCACACGTGAGTTACTTAGGCTTAAAGGTTAATCCATTTGGAACTCCAGCTAAATTCAAGATATACGATCAATTTATTTCATTGATATTAGTTGTATGATCTTTAGTAAACAACTATAAAGTCTTTTTAGTTTTCATTTTAATAATGGTTTTCGATCTTTTGACCGACTAATCTATGTGTTATTGTGTTTGAACTCATCGTCACACAAACTCAAAACGGGTAAAACCCTTCCTTTTCAGGAGGTTGCATGACTAATTCATGGTTATTTGCACTTAGCAAAAATTGAACTTGAGACCTTACATTTTTTTAGAGTGACTGCGTTTATTTGTCACTAGGGTAACCTTGAATGGTTAGTCTTTCTATTTTTAGACATAACAAAAGAAAGTTAATTTTAAGACGACGAGGCAATGACTCAATGAGCTTTGCTATTTGCTAACTATTGATAGTTATCATATACTTTGAAAATATGGTAGATCATTAAAGTTCTTGTGGATTATGGTAAATTAAATTGAGTACATTTTTTGTCTTCACGCGTAAACAAATATGTTATTCGGTCAATATTTTTTCTTTTTAATACAAACTTTAAAGTGCCATATTTCCAGTTATTGATTTAAAATTGTCGCATCGTATAATTGACTTGAATTGAGAAAATATGATTTTTTTTTTTAAAAAAAAAACTTAAGAATCTTTTTAGCTAGTCTCACGCGTATCTTTCCATTGACACATATTGACCATCTAACTTTGAATGAAAAATGTGCTCTTTTTATCTATACTGTATATTAAATGAAAATGGTTAAATGTGAAATGTTGAAAGCTAAGAATAGTCAAAGGTGAGGTAAATATGTGAAATGTTGAATGAGTTTCGAAATTACAGGAAAGGTGTGATAAATTTAGTAATACATTCATGGCAATGAAAGGTTTGTATATGACTTATATATGACATGTACTTTGTCTTATACTATTTCCGAATGAAAACTCATATATGGCTATGTTTGGCGCGGAGCTTTTTGGAGCGGTGAACAATGAGCTTTTTGAGTTTTATTGTTCGTTTGTCAAAAGAGCGGTGAGCTTTGCTAATTCTTAAGAAAAAACTCATTTTTCCAATGTTTTTTTAAGAAACTGTGAGCGGTGAACTGTGGCTAGTTGGCTACTGCTCACAGCTCACTGCTACATTTACCAAACATACCCATAAGCAATAAATTATATATAAAGTCAATTTGTAAATCATAAAATCATGAGTTAAGAAAAATAAAAAATTTACTTTCTTTATATAGCTTCTTATGTATCTATATTTATAAACATAGTTTATTGAAATGAAAATATTAATAAATAAAAAATATTATTATTTTTCTTAGATAATAGTTGATCACTTTAGTTTTGTTTTACGAACATATCAACAAGTTATGCACAAGTTATATAAAAGAGGCGTATGCATATTGGAGGTTTCAAAAATAACTAGAGGAGTATCCATGCGTAGCAACGGGATTTTCTAGTGTCAAACAGCTATAGTTACAAAACGTTATACAAAACACTTAACCAAAATATCCCTATAACTATTTGTCGTCATAAATTCCGTTGCTATGCACGGGTACTCGTCTAGTAAGTCTATAGATGATCAACACATTAAATGTAAAATGATAAATAATTAAGACGAGTAATAGATTATATCATATTTCAAACAAAAAAAATATATTATATCATATTATGAGTAATATATTATATCATATTATAATTTCTGTTTTTGAAACTTATAACCTTATAAAGTACATAAATGCATTTTCAAGCTGCTAGCATTAAACAAATTTTTGCTAATAAAACAATCGTGTACTTGTTTCTTATTAAATCATACTTAATCATGAAAACTAAAAGCACAAAACCTCAAAGCTAAAAGGTCAAAATTTAAAGTCAAACAATACTTGAAGGACTATTGATGTAACATGGTAATCATAGACATAAATAAATATGTCGATATATACATAAGAAAAAACCTTAACAAAGAACAAAACCATTTGTATCTCACCATGGGAATTTTGGACAGCGGACACAACAACAAGACGGCTGCCAGTGATCAACATGACAAGCCGTCACCACCACGATCACCGTCACCACCGCCAACGGAGTTCAGGCTTCACCGCCACCTTTTAAAACAAATTCCTAGAATGGTGATCATGTTTGCAGGTGTGACACTTGCATGTTTGGTTCTTTATGACTCTTCTTTGATCTTACCATTTTCCGGAAACTATAATCCGTTTTTCGCGAATAATCATCTTGCAAGTTCGGTAAGTATTTACTTTATTAATTGTTCTTCATATAGACATGTAAAAAGTAGAAACTTAATTGTATACAACTTAACATGTATGTGATTGTAGTTAATTATTAACCTAATTAGATCGTGTATATCTGAGTTAAAAACTCGTCTAGATCGCGTATATCTGAGTTAAAAACTCGTCATAGTTAAACACACATTCATCTGCTTACCCTTCTATTAACAAGTGCTTTTGGTTGTACATGAGAATACCATTTTTTTATGGAACATGTTTCTTATCTTTGAACTTAAATTCATAATAAATGATTTCGGGATATTATTTTGTGGGTCTTGTTTAGACAATCAAAATCAAAGTTAATTTAATGCATGATGATAAAAGTGAAATTCAAGTGAAGCGACAAAGAAAATAAAATAGGATTCACGAGACAATATTTTCATTTACATTAAAAAAAATTACATTTCTATATATAAAGTTATAAACTAGCTAAAAGGTTTTATATCTTTATTTTTCTTAAATAATATAAGTACAATTTTTATAATATTGAATGACCAGCAAGAGACGACTAATATCTGAGCTTAAGAATGGAACCAAAAACATATATTACTAGGAATATAATTTAACAGAAAAATATTACACTATCATGTAACGCTTTTTATATATATTTTGATGACTTTGTTCATATAGGATTAGTGATACATTTGTTGGTTTGTTAGAAGGGTTAAATCAATTAGGAAACGATCACTAGAGATATGAAAGAACTTGTAGGTACTTTAAGTATTATATACTTCAAAATAGATTTTGATAATTAATGCATGGTATTTGAAGAATTGAAGTATTAGTTTTGGTTCATTAGAGCATCACAATGTTAAAGTTTTTGATAAGTTTATAAGCTTAATATGCAAAATCATCGAGTTAAAAGCCTTTAAAATTTTAATTTTCTCTTTTATTATGTACAAACTTGTACAATTTTATAAGCTATATCATTGATAGGTATGAGGTTTAGAACTTTTCCATGTCATATATATTATTGATAGAGTGGATCTTAGGGTCACGAAACACCTATGTATTTTGTGCGGCGTAGTGTTAATTTTTGTAAAATATCTTTAAATTTCCGAAATATACATAGTTCCAAAGAAATGTGTGCCTTATTTAACTTTTTTTAAATGCATCTGGTTGTTTGTAGTTGTGATGTCGTCCATGTAAATACATACAAATAGAAGTCCAGTTGAAACAAAAACCTGTAAAAATGTTTTTAATGAGTTTTATACCTATTTTCATCCCCATATGCTCTTAATTATCTTTGTATTATCATCAAAAAAATGAATTATTGCACTTAAGATGCTTTTATATATAATACAAGATTTTATAGGATTATTTTTCTGTTTACAACTATGATTATCATTTCTTTCGTGTATATATATGTAACATAGAGTAATAATCATGTGCGCAAGTATTATATGTCCAACTTGGCTTGTCAAATGGTTATATGGCTCATGAGCTATGACCTTCTCAAGTATATAAAAATTAGATAGGGATAATTGTTTGAAAATGTAACGAACTTGTCACGTTTTACAATGTTGTGTATGTTGCTTTTAATTTTACTAAATAATGCGAATAATTGCCTAATCAGTCTATTGTGTGCATTATTTAGTAAACTATACACAACATTGGAAAACGTGGCAAGTTCGTTACATTTTCAAACAATTATTCCCTTTATTATATTAGAATAACACAAAGGGGATAATTGTTTAAAAATGTAACGAACTTGACACGTTTTACAATGTTGTGTATGTTGCTTTATATTTCACTAAACAATGCACACAATAGACTGATTAGGCAATTATTCGCATTATTTAGTAAAACTAAAAGCAACATACACAACATTGTAAAACGTGGCAAGTTCGTTACATTTTGAAACAATTATCCCAATTAGATACGTAGTACTAACAACATTAAAGATTCATCTAGGATGTGGTGTTTGATTCCTCAAAATTTCAAAAACTATAATTATACAGTAGTATTCTATTTGGGTTTTGCTAACAACAACATTAAGGGTTGTCGTTAAGCAAATACTTTTCATTTCAATACTCTACTGAGTTTTAACATTTTTATGTAATGATGGTCATGATGATATATCCATGTCTTTGCAAAATATTGTTGAAATACTTTATAATCAAATTTAGAATCATCATTAAATTGTGTAACTAGCTTGTTTTAGTATTTCAAAAAACGACAACCTTTTCAAAACAATATATTTGTTTGTTTCCACTTTTTTTGTAAAAACATATACACAAAGATAAAAGAGAAAGCCGTTACTAAATAAGAGTAAAAGACAATGTTTCTTAGCTATCTTTATTGTCGTTTTATAATTATAGTTTCTTTTAAGTTTTATCTTATAAACTTAAAAAGATATATACTGATTATGGACCAAAGACCACCCTTTGACTCCATTTGCATTGTTAAAATGCCAACTGTCAAGAATCATATGTGCTGTTTTCTGTGAATAATATTGAGTTATCAAAATTTAAAATACAAATATTTTATTTATGGATTTTTTTTTTTAAAATTTGTTGTAATTATTAGTTTAATATTAGTAATTGTTAAAACTGAAATTGTGAGTATCTTTATATTGTAAAAAATAAATTTCTTTCTTGTTTCTTTGGTTAAAGTTAATTAATAAAAGTATTTTAGAGGAATTAAGAAATAAAACTTATAAGAGTAAAAATTTTAAGGTGTAGTGATTAGATTCCCATCTATCTAAAATTCTAAATTAGTAATGTATTCAAATGTTGCATGAATAATCTTTTCCTGAAATATTGTATCTAAGTGCTTGTACTTTTTTTCTAGAGTGTTTATAAATGTAAATTATTATCTCTTTTAATTTTATTTTCTTTAGATCAAAGTGGGAAAATGTCTGGGTTTAGATAAGAAGAAAACTTTAGCTTCTATATTGAAATAATATGCTATAAAATATTAACATACTTGAATTAGCTTTTATGTATTAATTAAAGTTGAAATTTTTAAAAATAATATTACCTAAATACCAAGTCACATTATCCACAAACTTTATCTATATGTCTATTTTTTTATTTTTTTTTTCTTTGTTTTAAATCTTATTAACCATTTACAGTATGTCTATTTATCATCTAGTCGATGGAACATCACTTAAGTTGAGAAATGGAATTTGGTATTGAATAGTTCAACATTATAAGTTATACTGTAATAATAAACATAATATTATACTCCCTCCGTCCCATTTTAGTTGTCCATTTTTTCACTTTTTGTTGTCCCAAATTAGTTGTCATTTTTAAGCAATTTCTAGTTTTGCCCATAAAAGACAAAACACAATCAAAGATTTGAAATAATAACTTGAGGATATTATTGTCATTTTACAACATACAAACAAAGATTTCTTAATATGTGTGTTTTGTGGGCCCATGACATCTAAATTGGGACGGAGGGAGTAGTACATTTGGTCAATCACAATTAATAGTTAAAAAAAGATTGCCAATTTTTTTTTATATGTATGCTTACCTAAGACGTCATGTGCCATATGTGTTGTGCATTAATGGTATCTTCATAGGACATAACTTCACATAAAGAATAATTCCACCACACACATGATTTAGTGATTAACAACAAAATGTCAAAATGGTTTGTAAATTTAAAAAAAAAAAATAAAAATAATGTATGACAATCTTATCCATAACATTATAAGCTTTGCTCTTCGTGTTTAACAATCGTAGTTATGTTCGGGGTAAATGTTACACATTACTAACGTACTTTCATATTTGTGCCGACTTGGAACACGTACTATTTTATTCAATGACTTCAACAACGTACTTTCAAATTTTGTTTCGACTTCACCAATACGACCTGCTAAACTTGCATCGTTAGTCCTTTATACTAGCGGCCGTTAGTAAATAGCTTAAAATTTGGTTTTCTTACGTTTTCATCCGTTTTTACACGTTTTCGTCCGTTTTTATACGTTTTCGCCTAGTTTTATACGTTTCGTCCGTTTTATACGTTTTCGTCCGTTTTTATACGTTTTCATCTGTTTATACACGTTTTTGTCCGTTTTTATACGTCTTTGTCCGTTTTTGCACGTTTTCATTTGTTTTTATAAGTTTACGTCTGTTTTTACATGCTTCGTTAATTTTTACACGTTTTCATCCGTTTTTACATGTTTTCGTTCGTTTTTGCAGATTTCCGTCTGCTATAGACGTTTTCGTTTGTTTTTTGTACGTTTTCATCCGTTTTTACACGTCTTCGTTCATTTTTTTCACGTTTGATCCGTTTTTACACGTTTTTTGTTCATTTTTTCATGTTTTCGTACACTTTTACACATTTTTTTCATTTTTTCACGTTTTCGTCCGTTTTTACACTTTTTCATTGTATTTGCACATTTTCATCTGTTTTTACATGTGTAAAAACGGACGAAAACATGTAAAAATGGATGAAAATGTAAAAGAAGGACTAGAACGTTTTAAAACGAATGAAAACATGCAAAAACGAATGAAAACGTGTAAAAACGGATCAAAACGTGTAAAGATGGATGAAAACGTGTAAAAGTGAATGAAAACGTGTAAAAACGGACGAAATTGTAAGAAAACCAAATTTTAAGTTATATACTAACGGCCGTTAGTATAAAGGACTAACGATGCAAGTTTAGCAGGTCATATTGGTGAAGTTGAAACAAAATTTGAAAATACGTTGTTGAAGTCATTGAATAAAATAGTAAGTGTTTCAAGTTGGCACAAATCTGAAAGTACGTTGGTAATGTGTAACATTTACCCTTATGTTAGCTAGATACATAAGTCGTTTTAAAGTTATCCACCGATACGATAAACTTCCTTAAAATGTTTATGCGCGCATACGCATAAACTTTTTATACGTTCGAAAGAGCCCAAATTACATAGATATATATACTTCTCGAGCACTTGATATTTTGTATGCATATTATACAAATCCGAACACTTCTACTCATAAAGCTTAGTATTTTAATAGATTTTAAGAACTATATTTCATTTTGTGTTTGTGTTTCAAAATCATTCAAATTTTATTTAATGTCATTATACAAACTTAGTCAACTTGCTTGTTTGTATTTAGCTATTGTATTTATTTAATCATATACATAAAGTAATACTTATTCTTCCGTTTACTTGTCCTTGTTAGAACTAGTTGTGTTTTGTATATACTTTAGCTCACATGTGAATATTAATTTATTCATAATTTCATAGCATGTTGTATATACTTCAACTCACATGTGAATATTAATTTATTCATAATTTCATAGCATGACCAAGTCATGTATTCAAGTTTCTGTTTTAGTGATATTATAACAATAAAAGATTGAGACCATCTCAAGTTTAGACAATGTTCTATCACAAACAAAACAGCGCGACCTACACACGGACCGGTTTGTCTTTTGCGTGTGAGAAAACATGACCGCTCATGTTCATTCAAGTTTGAGAAAATCTCAATCCAGCAACTAAAAAAAAAAAAAAAAGGTGGGGGGAAGATCAAATTTACAATAGTCAAATTCTAACAGTTGATATGTGAGGGGGCTTATATTTCATTTACCATTTGCTTTGGACTAAACTGAAAATAATCAATTATCCATTCTAATTCATCTTTTAATTTCTGCTCAATAGGATGTCAATATTACAGAGTTGAAAAGCATACTAAAAAATGCAACAATGGGTGGTAATACAGTAATAATTACGACTCTAAACGACGCATGGGCTGAACCAGACTCTATGTTTGATCTTCTCTTGGAGAGCTTCAGAATAGGGAATCAAACAGAGAGGTTTTTGAAACACTTAGTTGTTGTAACTTTGGACCAAAAAGCATATGCTCGTTGTATACAGTTACATCCGCATTGTTACAATCTTAGCACCAATGGAATGGACTTTTCAGGGGAGGCGTATTTCATGGCAGCTGATTATTTGAAAATGATGTGGAGAAGAATTGATTTTCTACGCACAGTTCTTGATTTAGGATATAGTTTCGTGTTCACGGTACTGACTACTCCCCCTTTGCTCTTGAATACAACTCTAATATTGCATGGTAGACTTTTCAAGTCAAAACCTTGATTTTTAAAATCTCAAATATACATGAATGCTTTACATTTTTGATAAATTTTTGCATACCCATTTTGTATTTTATAACAAATTTTGTATACAAACAAAAATTTTGTCAACTACGTAGCAAAATCATAACATTTTTAACTTTGAAATGTAATAAGTTTTGACTTTTTTATCTAATGAACAGGATGCAGATATAATGTGGTTTAGAGACCCATTTCCAAAGTTTCATAAAAATGCAGATTTCCAAATTGCATGTGATTATTTCAATGGGAATCCATCTAGCTTAAGAAACTTACCAAATGGAGGTTTTAATTATGTAAAGTCAAACAAGAAAACTATTAAATTTTACAACTTTTGGTACAACTCAAGGGTGACTTATCCAGGCCTACATGATCAAGATGTGTTCAACAAAATCAAGTTTAATCCTTTTATAAAAAAGGTCGGATTAAGTATTCGGTTTCTGGACACCGCTTACTTTGGTGGATTTTGTCAACCAAGTAAAGATCTAAACAAGGTATGCACAATGCATGCTAATTGTTGTGTTGGTTTGGAGAACAAAGTACATGACCTTGAAATCATGCTCGGTGATTGGCGAAAATATACAAAATCAGTTGCGAATCAAACGGCATACAGGCCTAAAGGTTCATGGACAGTTCCGCAACTTTGCAGGTATTTTTCCATCTTTTACAAAGTGTTTGTCTCCGACTCTCCATGATTATTGTTTCCACACGCTTATAGGAATGAACTTATTTCTACATGCTAAGACTGAAACTTGATTAATTTTAAACGTTAGCTTTAAATCCAGAGAAATCACATATTCGTTGTAGTGACTAACACATTTGTGTCACCAGGGGTTCTTTTAGTCGTAAGCATACACCAAAGAAGGATCGTAATCAAGGATCGGAGAGTTGATCATCTAAGAAAATGTTAAACAGTAACCAGCATAACTTATTATTATGAAGATTTTGGATACAAACCACATCCAAAACGTTAGAGTTTGTTCTATGTATCAAAAAATTGTACAAAAGATGATAAACCACCGAAGGTGGATATCGGTTTCTTTATAATTCAAGTTGTGTTGTAGAAGTTGCAATATTTTGTTCTCAATTATCAATATCTTTCATCTGTTTCTATGTAACCAGACGTGTACTACTACGGCAACAATACGTGGCTTTGATGGTTACAGACTTGCATCAATTGATCAATACGAGACTTGAATCACATTTGATCGTTTGTATATGCGTAGAAGTATAATAAAGTTAAGCAGGCGTAGACAATAAAACTTGCGAATGTGTACAATTTCCACACTAATTAAATTGCGAATGTATACAGAGTTGAAAAAATGTGGCCTTTCTATGCCTCAGTAACTCTCGGGTCCCCTTGATGTGCAAATAATGCCGAAAATCAACTACGGAGTAATATCATTTGAAATTTAATTACAAGAATATGTAACTTACATTAACTTAGTCTGTGAACCTTTCGAAGCCCATGGCATGAATGACTGCAACTTATGCATAAATCCATTATTAGGAATTTGCATACTACCTATTAACCACTGATAATCTAAGATAGTGGAATCCGATAACGGCTCCAAAAACTCGCATTTTGTTAATATATCAGGCGGGGGTACACCAGAAATGAGGTTTGTATCAAGCTTCGGTTTATTTTTGGTGAGATTTTTGGACTTTGGGACAGGGGTATTGATGTCAAGAGCGGATGGTGATGCACCAGCAATTATCTCCTCTTCAAAAGGCAATGCTCTTTGAGTTTGAAGACAGAAATCTAACCATTGATGTATAAGTGGTGACGGTCCTCTAACTCGACCTCCAAGCTCGTCGTTAGTGACCCCTGAAGCAGCCGGTATTGCCTGCACAAAAATGATTAAACAAAGTTCAAAATATTAAAATTTACAGGATTCAAGTTGTGTAGGGTTTCTGTCAAATTCTTAAGCTTCTAATAAGGGTTAATAATAGCATAAATGCATAATACTCAAATCTCAAAGACTCAAACTATCACCTATTTGACGATTTAGCCTTGAACCTCTATCATGATGTACGTTTGCATCCATAAACTTTTTTCACATTGTTTGCAGCACTGTTAACTTTTCTTGTTTTATTCAAAAGTACATAATTTAAATACTAAAAAGTAGTAATAATCGTGGTAGCAGAAAATGAAGAGAAAAAGGAGTACATGTATAGCAAAATGACTGATCAAACCGATTACTAAATAAATGTATATGTTTGAATAAGAGAAAGCATATGCGAAAAAGAAAATTTTAAGAATAGAAGCATAGCCAAAAACTTTACCAACTCTATTATTAAAGTTGAAGTTCATCAAGAAAGTAATGAACATACCCATAAATCAGCCCATAAACTAGCTCCTGACTTTGGAACAATCACAGTAACATCAGACATACGTTTGGCAGCAGGAACAATGTCACTACTCCATCCAACCGCCACCCAAACGTCACCGACAGTAAATGCTTTAAGATAGTTTGCACTGTCGAATAATCGGACCTACACATATCATTAAATTAAAAATTATGTCACAAAAAATTCATGATAAAGTTTCATTTTGATACAATGATACCTGTTTTGTAAGTGAAACAAGTTTATCTTTCACAGCATTCTTTCCACCGTTAACTTCAGAATCTATATTACTCGTATTATACGATGCTCCTAAATATTTTAGAACTGCACCAATAACCTCTCTTGGTGAATCAACCATTGTGATCTTTCCAGCAAGATCGGGTCGCCATAAGTCTGACCAGTCCTGCAAAGTGCAAATAGTTATTCATCCTCGTTAAATATATACAGATATATAACAGTTTTGAAAGTGGCAAAACGAGCGATCAGATGGGTTGAGTAACCTGACAAAATGGGTTCCAGTAAAAAAACATTAAAAAAAAAAAAAAAGGTAATTTTTAAGTACGGGTTAAAGATGATAAAACTGTAAAACCACTAAACTTTAACTTTGTGGTGATACGGTCCGCTAAAAGTTTCATCTCTCTTATTTAATCATTTGGCCCATTTCATATTAATGGGAACGGTTCTCTAGAAATTACCTCTATCGGAGCCAAATTGTGCTGTCGAAATTTGCTTTTCCTGTAAGCTATTACCATGCTTCCCCATCGATATGGAACAGCGTATATCTTACCTTGGGCATCTGATTTTCCTTCATTATTCCTGCGCAAATAGACCTGAGATTATTTTAGGGGAACACTGAGATTAATCAAATTAATTGAATAAAAACCATGTATAACTTAATAACCAGGTTATTTATAGAGGCTAACGAACGCATGCAGCTGTGGATACATATACTGCCTGCGTAGAAACTAAACATGCAGTAACACCATGTAACATGTGCATTAAGATATAATTATAGAATAGTTTAAATCAAATCTTATGATAAAATGGTAACGAGAAACTAGACATTTGAGATCTACAAATTGGTGATGAATAACTATGAAGTGTGATATTAGCACTCCTATTAACTCCTAAAGTACAAGCTACATGCACAGAGTAATACTTATGCACTCAATCATCTTTTGCATGTCTATGTTAGGTGCCCAATACATTTAACTATTACTGAAAGTAAAAGATGATAAAGTAACATATGGTGGGAGGGTGTTCTGTAATCCCTGATTGCAAATATCCAGCTTATAATACCTCTTTCAAAATCTAATCATTCAATTTATCATGAATCACAATAATCAGTATTTCATCATGCCTTCCGCTTAACATATTGTGAAACTTAGAAATTAGAACCATTATAAAAGGGAGGTCATTTATACCCTAAAAGTTCTGATTCATACACGAGAAAGAAAAGGGTTGAAAATTTTATGCCCTCAAAACAGCTTTTTCATTTCTGTTTACCCTTAACCCTTCCAACCATATTTTTTTTACAGATTGCCCCTAACATTAGTCTTATTAAACTTTTTAGCATTTATGTTCTCTAATAAACCGAAACAATTGATGATAAGGACATATGGTTGCTTTTCATATCTTTATTATCGAATTTTATAAAAAAACATGGTATGAGAAACTAGTGCCAGAGTTGATTCGTCAAAACTATGGTTGAAAGTGAAGGCAGCCAGGAATATGTTACAGTAGTAACATAGTATGAAAGCATAATTGTACAACCTCTTTTCTTTGTCGTGCCAGTAGAACATACATCATACAAATCACCTCTCATGATAAAACTAGCTAATTTTAAAGTCGAAGGTACACACACATTTGACAATAGTGAGGATAACATCACATATCACCATCAACTCAACAAAATATGACACTACAAAATGTAACATACCTTCCACTTGTCACTTAATGTATGGAACCAATCTTGATCATCAACCCCTTCTATGGGTTCAATCAGTTTCTTGCTAATTGCAGAATTAACCCAAGAGTCACCAAGAGATACAATATCAGCAGCTCCAGCAGATTTAGAAGTAACATTTCCTGTACCAATTGTCTTCGAGAGTTCAGAAAAGATATCCTCAATAGTTCCACGAAATTCTAGACGAAACTTCACTCTTTTCCCTTGTGATTGTATGAAATTCTGCATGACAATAAATTACTGAAAAATAAAGATCATAATCTAAAGCATATAACATATAGAAAGGAAATGACTGATAGTAAAGAGCAGATCGACCCAGACCAATTAAAAGGGTGGTAAAATACATGGATAAACGGGTTCAGCAAATCAGGAAACGTTTTTTATTTTTTTAAATTATTGATAATTAAAATGTTTAATATGGTGACAAAGTTACAAACCATATTCTTAAATATTAAACTTAGATTCTTTTGATAAGGTGATTTATAAAGTTTTATAACAAATCTATACACTTCAGATGACTTTCAATCCACTTGACCTGTTACCATTTAGTTTAACCCATTTGACCTGTTAGAGATAAAGCATATCCCCAAAGCTAACCATTTGTATGAAAATGGATTGAACTTACCACCTAAAACCATTTGTATTAAAATGAGTGCCCATACTTATGACTTAAGATAAACTTTAAATAATTGTTTAAGAAACATTTGCATTATGTGATAAGTAATTGCCCAAAACACCACTTAAAGCGAGGAATAAAACAATAAAACGATACAAGTTAAGCAACTAACCTTGATCCATAAAGGAGGCACCGAGTTGCGCAAAGCAACAACTCTCAATGGAACAGTAAGAGCATATGTTTTAGATTTGTAACTCTCAAACGCAGCTTTCAATTCTTCATTTTCACATTCTTCAACAACCTCGCTGTCTGTATTGACAAACGAAACAACAGTTCTACATTAAAGATCAGTGGAAAACAATCCTAAATCGTTTTCTACAAACATCAAGAACATACATAGAAAATTTTGTTCTCAAAAATAGAAATAGATTGTACTTTCTAACTCCCATAACACATTAGAACAGATGCAAATTGAAATTAAAAATCTAACATAACTATGTCATAACAGGAGCAATAAGTTTTCATGAATTAAACAACATAAACACTATAACGCACTCTTCTTAGCATTTCACTTGATAAACTACTTTGAGGATTAAACCTTCATCTGCTAATACGGCATTCCTACATAAGCTAACTTTACTTTTTTACCATTGTATGAAACAAAGTTAGAGCTCATGCATTTGCACGTCAACGAATTGCACCAAAATGTAACATACTTTCCCTTTCAATAATGTCAAGTACAATCAAACAAAAATATGAGTTTGCATAACACAGAATTGCACGAAAATGAAAGTATGTCCCATCAAATTGCATGAAAACGTATGTCACATACAAATTGCAGCAAAACGTATGTCACATACAAATTGCACTAAAATGTCATATACAATAACACCTAAGTATTTCACATACATACAACTGCACAAATAAGTAAATATGGTGAATACAACTAATAGGCGTGAGAGTCCGTTTACATTTATAAACCTCTAACTCGTTTCGAGCCTTAGCACAACTCATTTGTTATGATGAGCCTAAACCCGTCAGTATAAAAGTAAAAGGTTATGCGCCTAACCTATTTAAGGGGGTATTTGTTTCGGCTTACGGCTTATTTGGTTTTGGAAACTTTTCGGCTTATATAAACTTTTTATGACATAATAAACTTATATAAGCCGAAACAAACACCACCTAATCCATATATTGAGCCTAGAAAAACATTTTACATACAAGAAAATTACGTCGCAACTATATATACTCCCTCCGTCTCAAAATAATTGTCCATATTTCCCTTTTAGGATGTCCCAAAATAATTGTCCACCTTCCATATTTAGTAATAAAAAGGGAATTTTGTGGGGAATATTCTATTTTTGTGGTTAAAAATTGAAATGACCCCGCTTTTATTAAACTTCGTGTTTTTTTGTCTCCTGACAATAATTTTGAGACGCAGTGAGTAATTATTAACTTGTGTTATTTGTATAGAAACAAGTAAAACACCAAAACCCGGCCGGGTCTCAACCGGGTCGCTCAAACCCGGTCGGGTTTCAACCGGGTCGCCTCAAACCTGGCCGGGTCTCAACTGGGTAACTTCAAACCCGGCCGGGTCTCAACCGGGTCATCTCAAACCCGGCCGGTCGAACCGGGTTTTAAAGAGTAAAAAAGTTAGGTGACCTTCAACTACGGGTGGAAGTGTAGCAGCGAAGGAGATGGAGGTCCGGACACCGGTTAGAGTGAGGGCGAGTAGAGCAGCTGACGTGGCAAGTACTAGGTTGTTGTTTTTGTGGTTGGAAGATGAAGATGATGACTGTATGGTGAGATTGCGGCGGTGGTGTTTGGGAGGACAGTGGATGAAGAGGTGGTTGTTGGTGCTGTGGTTCGCATTGAGAAGTGATGTGTGGAACTGATGCATTTTTTTTATTTGGTGTTTGGGCGTTTGGGAATGAATGGGGGGTAGAAATGGGGCGTTTGTATGGCAACTCGGTTTAAAAAGAGACTTCCGCATTTATAATTGTCATTTTAGCGTGAAGCGCGGCGTAGCGGCATAGCCAAGCTTCAAGCTTTAGCGTGAGGCGTTGCGTCATAGCGTTTCTAAGGCGTGATTCAAAGCGGCAAAAAATATTTATAAAGTTGTCAATATTAGTTAGCTAATACGCTTAAAACTCAGTTATGGATTTACTAAGCCAGAATAAATACTTGTAAATAAGCTCAAGTCCAATAAATCTCATTAAAAAATAAAAAAAATAAAAAATAAATAAAATAAAAAATATCTTAAAAGCTTCAAAAAATGGCGCCACGCCTTGCGCTATAGCGCGCCTTATCACGCTTTGTTGCACGCTATGCCTAGAGATGACGCCTTGACCTGTTTCGTAACGTGGAGGCCACGCCTCACGCTATGACGGCGCTATAGCGCGCTATTTAGAACCCGGAGCATTTCACAATCAATTTATCAACTTAATCACAACCAACTTTACCATCAACTTAATTTAAGGGCCCGTTTGGTTTGTAAGTGGGATTGGAATTGGATTTGGATTTGGGAAAGGTTTGAAAGAAATTGGATTTAAGGGCCTGTTTGGTACCCGGGTTTTAAGAGGATTGGGCTCATACCTTTCCAAATTAAGTTGTTTGGTACATCCATTTTACTTTGGCACATGGGTTTGGTGGTAAATAATCAAATCCGACCCCCCTAGGTGGGTTTTGTTGGTTTATGTCAAATCAAATACATTTTTTTATTTCATTTAACTTGTCAACCACACATTCTATTTATATTTTTTTTTTATATTGTACTTTCTATTTTGTAAAGATGTATTTTATTATAATTTATCAATAAAATAAATGTATTTTTAAAATTAACAAATAATTTTCTCTTTCATCATTTCTTTCAAACCAAAACCAAATCCAAATCCAATTCTAAACCCACCTACAAACCAAACGGGCCCTAAGTATAGGTTTGAATTAAATGAGGAGAGAGAAAAATAAATGATTGATAAGTTTATTTTATATATTTATTTGAAATAAAAAAAGTAAAATATAAGAATAAAACAAAAGTAACATGTGGCTGAAAAAAAAAGTATCAAATAAAAAATACTTTTGGTATCATCAAATTTTAAAACCCACTAAAGTGGTGTGGAATGAAAAGTTGGGGTAGAAAGCAAGTGTCAGGGGTGTGTCAGAGGTTTCAAAATGAACCAAACAAATGTTTTAAATAATCTTTCATTGCAATCCAATAAAAATCGTGTACCAAACGGCTCCTAATAACATACCAACTTTACTATCAGAACATACACGATTTAAATACAAATATACCCTACTAAAATAGGTTTTGCTAACAAGTGCCCACTGGGCACAAGTTACTGTGTAGTTAATAAATACAAACTTTCTTAAATTATCAAAAAATGCATTAAATGCTCATTAAATAAAATGATAAATTACTATATTTGAACATAATTTTCTCTTAAATGAACAAAAACATACCTTTTATAAACACGTTAACAAGTGTCCAGTGGGCACATGTTAGCAAAACCTTACTAAAATATACACAAACACACATTACACAACTCTTGGCCAATATCAAGTCTTGCAAATTTGTCGTGGAAGATGCGTATGATGGTGAGGGTGTAACAAGGAGGACTCTTTCTTTAAGTTGTTATTGCGGATGATCTTAGAAAATAAAACATTTGTTAGACTTCAATTTTTTTACTAAGTGTTAACTTTTTTTATTAGCTAAAGAATAATGAGGGTAAATCTTAATATCAGAAGTAATAAATGCATCTTTATTTATTAGGATTTTTAAAGATTATTTTTAGTTTATTTATTAGGATTTTTAAGGATTATTTTTTAGTTAAAAAAAAATAAGTAAAAATAATGCAACATACCACTAGAAATACATTTGAGATATAGATGATATAGAATACACATCTAACTAAATTTGATGAAATGTATATAATAAATATATATTCATATTGAATTGAGCTTGAAAATACATTAGAATGCTTTTAAACAAGGAATATGATGCCCGCCGCGTTGCGGCGGGACTCTTTTTTGCTAGATAAAATTTTTAATTAGTTTGTGTTTAGTATGTTATCACTATTATGTTGCTAGTTCTATTAAGTTTCGTTCCATAGCAAACTATTTATTTCTTTTTTGATAAGTTTCATTCTTTTTCTGGATGAATTTTATATAATGTTTTTTTTTGGGTTGCAGGGTTTTTTGGTCCGCTACATTTCTCAAGGTTTTTGTATTCCAATGTTTCTCATTGCAGATTTGATTATCTAAAAGTAAGTTTGAGATTTCAAATTTTAAAATAATGCAGTTGATTGATTACGTCGAACAGTAATGGTTTGTCATTTGGGAGATAAGTCTGTGTAAATTGTTTTTTTAAGGGTAATAGCATTTTTTATTAGTTGTTGTTTTTGGTTTTCATCATTTAAGGTTTTTGGGTAATGGTTTTACTTGGCATTTCTTATTGTTTAGTTGAACTACTATTGGTCTAATGGATGGTTTAGTTTGGCTTTTATAGCCAGCTTATTCGTCGGGTTCGGTTTCTATTTCTGATGTTATGCATTTGGGCTTTCAGAGAGAAGTTCAGGAGGAGCGAGGTTGGTTTTCGTTTTTGCATGGTTGGTGTGTGCATGTTGGCGATCGGTTGGCTTACTTGAAGGCTATTATATAGGTATTAGAGTTTTGTAGTAATCATATGTCTGTAGCTCGGTTGTTAGTGGAGTTGAGAAGTGGTGACAATATTGTGTTTGCTGATGCTATTATGTATTTTAAGGCTATTCATGGTTTTGAGGCGGAAAAATTAGCGAACCTACATCTTTTCTTAGAAGTCTCTGCAACGCATCTTGGTCGGCGTAGGCAGTTTGCTGCTAGGTTTAATACTATGTGATAGCTGTTACGTTATTGAGTCGTTTAAATAAGCATCTTTAGGTTTACTGTTTTATGTGTGTATGTGTCTGGTATGTGTATGGTTGTTGTGCTGTTGTTTTATGTTCGGGTTGTTTATCTGCTTAAAACCNATTGTTTAGTTGAACTACTATTGGTCTAATGGATGGTTTAGTTTGGCTTTTATAGCCAGCTTATTCGTCGGGTTCGGTTTCTATTTCTGATGTTATGCATTTGGGCTTTCAGAGAGAAGTTCAGGAGGAGCGAGGTTGGTTTTCGTTTTTGCATGGTTGGTGTGTGCATGTTGGCGATCGGTTGGCTTACTTGAAGGCTATTATATAGGTATTAGAGTTTTGTAGTAATCATATGTCTGTAGCTCGGTTGTTAGTGGAGTTGAGAAGTGGTGACAATATTGTGTTTGCTGATGCTATTATGTATTTTAAGGCTATTCATGGTTTTGAGGCGGAAAAATTAGCGAACCTACATCTTTTCTTAGAAGTCTCTGCAACGCATCTTGGTCGGCGTAGGCAGTTTGCTGCTAGGTTTAATACTATGTGATAGCTGTTACGTTATTGAGTCGTTTAAATAAGCATCTTTAGGTTTACTGTTTTATGTGTGTATGTGTCTGGTATGTGTATGGTTGTTGTGCTGTTGTTTTATGTTCGGGTTGTTTATCTGCTTAAAACCAATCAAGCGATCTTTTTATTTGTTTTTTTGCATGTTAATGGTTTAAATTTTTTTTTAGAAACTGTGTTATTATTATTTAGTATATTTTTACTTTTATTTTTAGGTATTCACATATTTGTTGTGTATTCATATTGTGTTTGTTTATGTAAGAATTTTTTTTTGTTTTTTTTACTGAATTGGTTTGTCGCATTTTTTCCATAATGTTTGAGCATTGGTTTTGTGTAATTTTTTAGGATACATAGAAGGACTGTAGATTGGTCTTCTTTTCTGGCTATGTCTCATTGTTATTGTTGTTTATCTTAGAATTTTATTTGTTTTGTTGTTTAGATGTGGTGTATTTGTGGTGTTACGAAAGACCAAAAAAAGTTATAAGATGAAATATCATTTTTTTATTTTGATAAACACAAATGGGAAAATGCGCCATTTTAAATGACATATAACACCCTGCATAAGATTTACGATGGTCTACAATGTAAAAATTAGAATAATTTAATTTGAATGGATCACATGTTTGAAATAATAATGCATCAATTTATATGAAATACTATAAAGTAATTCTCCTAAATATTAATGTCAAACAGTGGCGAAGCTAGAAAATTTTCAGTGGGGGTCGGGATCTAAAATTTTTAATTGCTTAATGTATAAAGAAATTTCACAATTAAAATGGGGGGTCGAAACCGAATATACCGAAATTTTTCTACACGAAAACTATATACCCCCTACATCGCAAAAAATTTTTCGAGGGCTCGGGCGCCCCCCGGCCCCTATGTAGCTGCGCCACTGAATTGTCAAATGAAATAATCATTTTTTTTTTCTTTTTTTTTTGTTAGTAGTTATATTTTTTAATTTTTCTTTTTAAGATACTTACATTTTTTATTTTTCGTTGTTAAAAGTTACGTTTTTTTCTTTCTTTTTTCAAATGGTTAAATTCATTTCAATTACTAACATATTTTTCTCTTTTTTTAAAAAAAAAGTTACATTTTGCTGTTTCATTATATCTTAAGTATAAGGGAGATGATATGTACACATACATTTTTACTTTGTACACATAATTTTGCTTGTCCCCACATATCAATTTACTTGTGATCACACATCAATTTTATGTGTGCAAAGTAAAATGTATGTGTACATATCATCTCCCTAAGTATAAAGGGTGTATTTTGTTGACCAAACTTTGGGGCCCATGTTTATTTCGGTTTGCCCAAACCCGAAAAAAAAAGAACACAGTTAATCGGATCCCACTCACATCTCTGTTTCACCTCCCCTCTGAATCTTTTCTTTGGATAAAATAAGGCTACAATTGCTATATTATTTGGTACCATGGAGTGAAAGGAGCCCAAACCTTAGGCCCAGAAAATACTAATTTTTTACTGCCTCACGGCAAATAATATATATAGAGAATGAATACATGTGTATTTTACTTAAATTGATATATCTCTAATGTGTTAATGTGTTATTATAGTTATTTCTCGTCGTTCTTATTATAAGATTTTCTCTCTTTTGATAATGAGCATTTTCTTTCAATGTTTGTGCAATTTAGAAATAGATATTTTAATTTGAAAGGGAGGGAGTTTTCTGTAGTGAACACTAGCGCTAAGCATCGAGTCAAAACCGATCCAAACAAGCCAAAATCAAACCGAACAGGAAATTGGTTTTGTGGAAAACATGAATCGAAGTAATTTGGTTCGGTTCAGTTTTGTGTCGGTATGTTCGCTTTGGTTCGGTTTATACGCTTTAGGTGTGTCAGTTTTGGCTCAAATCAAATTGAGCCGAACCGAAATCGAAAATTAAATATATAAAACAGAAAAGCGAACCGATTATGGTCGGTGCTATTTCGGTCAAGCCGGTTCGACTCAATTTTTTGATTTAGTTTTTTTACTCGGCTCCAGTGGACACTGAGAGACAAGAAAATAATCAAGAAAAATAACCCAAACCACAAAATATGAGACAAGTTCGAGCCCACTACCACATAAACGGTAAACCAAACCCATGGATACCTTGAGAAGCCCAACAAGCCTCAAGAGTCAAAGACCAACTTAACTATTTACAAATGGGTTAACAAAAAGGTCACTTACCATATTGTCTATATAGAACATTTCTTGAGGACCTTGGGTTCCGAGAAACTTATAATAGTAATATAAATTTAGCCTTTTGTTGGGTTNAAAAAAAAAAAAGACCCGGCCTCTGATACATCTTATTGCAACAAAACTTTGGATAAAGTCGAATGCGAAACCACGTGTCTTCAATTCTTCAAATACACATACCAGCTGTGATTTCACCGCATCAGTTCATGAAATCCAGATGATGAAGAAGATAACGTCGGCTGCAATTAAACCTAATAAAAATAGAGGATTTACGGTTTCAGTTGTGGGATTTTTTTTGGCAAGTAGATTTTCTTTCTTTATGGTCGATTCATGTTCGTTTATACGTAACTGCCATACTCGACAAGTTTTGTAAATTTAATTTCGGTTTTCTTGATTTTTATATATTCATATGTATTATAACGTTGGTTTTGAAATTTATCGCCTCCTATACTATGATTAGCTAATGGATGATGGCTAAATATTCATATGTATTACACGTTTCTAAATTGATTGATAATGTTTTTTTGTGTTAGGCCCGAAGCTGTTGGAGAGATGGAATATTCAGCCCGCCATATAGCAAGACTGGCGACTTACACTCATGAATATGTGTTTGCATACTTGCTTCTACCCTAAGTTCAGCTTCGTATTAATCTTTGTAGTATAAGAAATGCAAGGATATTGTTGGTCCCTTTTACCCAGTTAAGTTAACTATGAAGTTAATCTAACCGTGCATTATGGCATAATGATGTAATGAAGTTCTTTGATAAAACAAGATACAAGAGAAAAACGTAAATCAAAACACAAGGTAATTTTCAACGTTTAATTCTTATTAGAAATGAATCAAAGAATTATACCCAAGTGTTTTGCGGAATAAACACTTGGGATTGAAATGACAAGTATGGTGTGTTTCTCCTCACTAAACTTAAGCTAAGCTTAAGTGACAACCAAGGTACAATCGAGCTATCTCGAGTACAAGTATGTTCTTTGGAGGAGAAAAGGGTTTGTGAATGTCTAAGCATTAATTACACAAACTTAACATTTTCTCCTCTTTATGATCCTATTTATACACAAGTATAATACATACTATTGTCCAATGGATTAAAGACTTCATAAGATAAATCTTTAGAAGATCTTGTTAAACTACAAGAATCGAGACAATCATGTTCAACTTATACAATCGAAATCTCAATTCTCATGATCCTTTTTTTTTTTTTTTTCCTTCGGCTCATGTCTCCCTCAAAGCTTGTGACAAAGTTGTGGTATGGTAGCCATTTACATTTCTGTACAGATAACGGAAGTTGCCATATGTTTTTTTTTCCATGACACAAAATAACATTCAGGAATTGAATGACTTTTTTGAAATGTTATCTTACTCGAGTGACATCTTTATAAGTTTTTACAAAAAGTAAATACGATCGATTATTCTCCAACATGCAAATAATTCTGGATATGGTTATTGTCTCATTTTTTAAAGATTAAAATGTCACGGGCATCATTTTAAATCTTTTTTCCTTTTAGTTTTCTAGTGATGATGATAAATAAACATAGGTTGCAGTAGACGGAATATATTCAACAAAAAGTGTTACATTATCTATCGAGTACAATGATGCTAAGATGCTTCTGCTTCAGAACACCTTTTATCCGCACGTACCAAAATGTCGTTTTATAAGAGCCATACTATCAATAAGATATTGTTAAACTTTTATGGAGTATCATTTAGTATCAATCATTAGTTAAACATCTACTACACTTCCATTATATTTATTTAATTCACGGCGACAAGAAGAATCATTTTATTCGAAACGTATCAACTATCTCAGACCCAATCAATGCTTCCGATATAACAAGATCGATACTAATACAATTGACAACAATTTAACCTCAAGAAAACTTAGAAACTATAGATCAACAACATTTTATAGAAACCCCGCTACAGCGGGTAAAGTATTCTCATTTTGTGGGTAGACGGATAAATGTTTTTTCTATGTTAATGTTTTTAAAGGGCGACGAGTATTCAACTCATATTTATACGATCTAATCAGAGTATCTTCTGACTGTTTCTGACATTTTAAGTGATTAACCCCAAAATAAGCATGCAAATATTAGTGATTACTTATCAGATCACCTTGATGATAGTTTACTCTAGATTAAACTAATGGGTTGAAAAGCTAATCAAATTGCTGAAAAGGTACATTTTTTAATGTCAATCTTATAGGAGTTTAAATGTGACCAACTTTAATAGTTGACCTTATTAAAAGGAAACTGTTATGAGGCATGTGAGTTTTCATACGTATTGGGTAAGAACTTTTCGTATATATGTCACTGAAGCAATAAAGTACTTTTTCTATTTTTAGCAAATAAAGTATTTTATGGGAGCATATTTGCATCCTATATATCTCTTTCAAGATGCAAATTTTCATATATCCAAGATACACATAAAATTCATTGTAACATTTACATTAAAAATTTGTAAAGATAATATATATATGTAATTATTCACATTTAAAAAGAGATATATATGCAATTTAAAAAAATAAATTGAAACTTGACAAAGTAGCAGAGAAACTAATATCCATAAAATAAAAAATATCCTACAAATAAAGAAGCCATGAAGTGCAAAAACAATGGCATACTATATATATGTACTCCTTAAATGATTTTTTTTTTCTTTTCTTTCTTTTTTTATTTTTTAACGGCAACTAACTATCACCTTCATATTTTTTGTATTTTTTTAAATTTTTTATTTTTAACCTTTTTTTTATATTTATTTTTATAACCTAGTTTATCTTATAAAATTGCAAAACTGAAACTACGAAAAAAAATATAAAATTTAATAAGTTAAAAGTATTAAAAAACATAAAACACGAAACAGAAAACGATAAAAAACTGTATTTACTAATAAAGTGACTTAAGTAGATGCCATTAACCCCCTTAAAGATCACCTAAAAACAATATTAAAGATCTTTCTGCACATGTATTCACACTTGTCCTTTTCAAGAGAAGATACATGTGTTCGATCATTCTCGATACTTATATTCCTCTAATCTTGTTGTTACACAATTTATCTATCACATGTTTGCCATGAAATCAGTTAGCGTAGAACCACCAGTAAACAAGTTTTTTCAATGTTACATTAATACCCTTACTTTCTAACAAGCATACAAGAGATAAAACCATTGAGGTGCTTATAAGCAGTTTAACAAGTTACACTACCATCCCCAAAAATAGTCAAACACAGTAACCTCTAATATTTAAAGTAAACACATGATCACCTACCACATTCCCACTAGCTTCAAAACAACGACTCACTCATTGCTTACGTGCCTATAATCATATTATATAACTCCCTTACATAAAACTATGTTCTCAAATCATAAAACTAATATAAAAATAATAAAGAAACAAAACACAAAAAATAATAATATTTGGTGTAATTTTATCGTGTAGTAAGAGTATATATAAATGAAATTCTCCATATTTTTTATGGTTATCTATATTATCATCGTAAAGTGACGATGTGACAACAATATATACGAAACATTGTCGTTGTGCATAAAGTCCTTTTGGTGATACATCAATTTGGAGATGATATGTGAATGGTTTAGAGATAAACCCTTGAGGGATAATCAACGGTTTTGAAGAAATATCATCTAGGGAGCATACAAGGAGGACTCGTGGTCAATATTCCTTGGCTCGTACGGGAGAGTGCTATGTCTCCTCTTTTGTTGGTCGTGTGTTCCCCAATGTGTCGCGTCAGAATCATACGTCTTAACCCGTTAGTGGTTGTTAGAAACAGTTGTTTCTTGCGCATATACTATGCGGGCTAAGAAATGTTACCAGGCCTAGCTTGGCCTAGGTTTGGATAGTTCTTGTTAGGATTGACTCACGAACTCTTGTTGTTTGGGCTTGATTCAAGCTTATATTTAGTGGGATTTGGCCATTAATAATGATACGTTATCAAGTCCCCCAGTCTAGTATTATGTCATGTACAAGTGAGATGGTGTTAGATTTTGAAGTAATTGAGTCCCCCAGTCCTGTGTCAGGCTACTGAGGTCCACGTATCAAGTTTGACTTTCCATGCTGACTCATGAGCTACCTTGTGATGATGACTTAGGCTTGTATTATTAGGATAGGAGAATTGCATATATATCAATCCAAAAGTGAATCATTGCATATATATCATTGGTACAAGTTTTTTAAGCACATGATATAATGATTTTTATGCATGTATTAATATATACACAATTATGATTTATAGTTATTTTCATTTGTTGAAAAAAAAAAACGTTTTGGCGTGGGGGCCAGGTTGAAAGTGAAGTCAATTGGATGTATGGCTAAAAACGAAAAGAGAGAAGGTCAAATGTTTTACACATGTTTAGAGGAAAGTTAGTGTTTACGTTAGTAACTCCAACAAATAATGTAGGTTTATAGAACCCCTTATTCAAAGGTATCAAAGTCAGTTACAAATTCGATCCCACACACCAAACATTTATTATCACTGTTAACCTTGTATTCAAATCCACAATACATGAAACAAATGCACCCTAAAAGATGATATGGAATTTTACAATTTAAATGATTCTTTTACTTATATTTAGGGTGTGTTTAGCACAAAGCATTTAGGAGAGGTCAGCGGTAAACGTGAGCATTATGATTTTTAATGCTCGTTTGACAAGCAACAAATAACTTTATTTTATTTTATTTTCAGAATTCTCATTTTTCAAATCTCCATGAAATAGTATTTATGAGCGTTAATATGTATTAGAAAACTCAAGAAGAACCACACTAAATACAAAAAGAGGCACTCGCCCAAAGCCTATAAGTCACAGACTTGAGGAGCCCAAATCATCAACGCTTAAATAAATCGAACTAAGAATGCTAAAGCAAAAGATTAGCTAAACAACGAGCCAACAGACAGACAAAGACCCGAAACACGAGCATAAATTTAGATCAAGAATGCAGGCCCATTACACCAATCGACCCAACTATACTCGAAACTGTTGCACCTGTGTGAAACCCAAAAAAAGGATGTAAGTTGAATCTCGAACACCAAATCTGCAGCCGACATCTGTTTAGCCTGAAAAACTTTCTTATTTCGAGCTTTCCATATGAGATACAGCGAAGTCCAGATCACCGCTTGCCAATACAACCGTAATTTAGTCGACCCTATCCCCGTCAAATTTAAGACATCGTCTACAGAAGAACCAACAGTTTCGAGCATTATGATTTTTAATGCTCGTTTGACAAACAACAAATAACTTTCTTATTTCGAGCGTTAAGCAATATTAGTTGTTTTATACATTAAGATTACGACTATAACTATGGTATCAAACATTTTATCGAAAAATAGCTACTCCTCAGTGACTGACTGACTGTTATTTTTGTCAAACACACCCTTTAACCTTTTTCATGTTCTAAACTCACCATACCTACTTCTTAAAAGGCACATAACAACCAACATCGTACTAACATCTTACGTCTTAACAAATAGTAAATGTCCTTTTGGTTTGTAAATAAGATTAAAATTGAAATTAGAATTAATACAGGTTTGAAAGATAGCGGGGACAACAGAAAAAAATTATATTAATTATATAAAATATAGTTTTTTATTCTTTACAATTAAAATATAAATTGTTACTATTTTTTATTTATTTATTTATTTATTTATTTTTAAATAAAAGAGAGAAATAAATAGAAAAGAATGTGGTCCACATAAAAGAAACACCGAAACTTTGATACTAGGCCATAAAGGTTTCAAGTTTAAAGGTGTCAAAATACCAAACAATTTATATATGAATATATCTTCTTTAATTCCAAATACCTATTATAAAACGAGCCCTAATTGTAGGGCTGTAAACGAACTGAACATTCAGTGAACATTTCATGAACCGTTCGGTAAAAAATTCTTTTATGTTCGTTTATTTATTAAATGAACGAACATGAACAATATTTTACGTTCGTGTAGTTAAATGAACGAACATGAACAAAAGTCGCGTCCGTTCATTTATGTTCGTGAACGTCTGATTATGCGTTTGTTAAAGTTCGTTTATGTTCATTTATTTATTTATGTTCGTATATCATATCTTTTAATTGTATAACTTTAAAGTTGGTTTATTTAAATAAAACAACACTTGTAAAACAATAGATTGTGCATAATTCAATAATGTTTATGTTTGTTTGTCTATTTTCACTTATGTTCGATCGTTTAGTGTCTTAATGAACGAACATAAACGAACATGAACAACTCATTTTCTTAATAAACGAACATAAACAAGAAAATTTATCCGTTTAAGCGTCCGGGTCCGTTTATTTTTGCAATTAAAATTAAATGAACGAACATGAACAAGGCTCCGTTCGTGTTCGTCCGGTTCGTTTGTAGTCGTACCTAATTGTTTTAATCTACTCATATAACCGACCCTACAATTAGTCAAATACGCCTCCTCCCATTTTTTAAAGTACACATATGTGAACCTATCACATTCCCACAATTTTTGACATATGACTCACACTCCTTGCTTACGTGCACAAAGGTGCTTTATGATATAATTCTGTTTAAAAAAAAACAATATTCAGGAACCACGACAAAAACTTGTATAATATAAAAAACAAACTTTAGGTCATTAAATCTCTACCGATATATAAAACATTTGAGACTATTCATAAAAGAAGTGATTTGCACACTCCCATAAATAATTGAGACACTCAAATTTTGAGTGTTTTAAACATTTATTTTTTTCACATCACTTTTAATCACTTTCGTTCTGTAAGGTATAAATGTCAAGACACTTAAAATTTGAATGTGTCAATCATTTATGAGAGTGTGCAAATCACCTCCCATTTCATAAAGGCATCCACTATGATGGTTTATAAAAATATGAAGAGGTCTATAATATTGTTAACCATAGTGGACATTAATTTCATGCTTACATGGCATAAAGAGGTCCAATATCTTAGACCTTTTTACAATTTAATGCGTTGAGTTATGTTAGATATTTATAAAGCTTTAACAAGTTTATCTATAGTGGAAATAGGTTTATAAATCTAAAAGGTTTATGTATTTATGATGTGACATAATTATAAACCTTTGTAAAGGTTTATCATAATGGATGCTCTAATTAGTAAGGTTTAAAAGTTCAAACTCCCAAACTTTCTTGTTATGGAGGGATTTTAAAACTTGATCAATACTTGTAACCTCAAAACTTGTAACTGTCATACTAATGATCACTAGTTATAATGCTCGCGCACGCGCGAGTTTTTTTTTTTAAATTTTTTGAATCATATATTTTTATTTATTAAAAAACAAATAATTTAATCTTTGTTTTGTTTGATTTATGATGTTTAATTATAGTTTTTTATTATTAAAGATAATTATTTAAAAATTTTAACCCTATTGTTAATTGTATCTTATCTATATTTTTTGTATTTATCTTCTACTTGTGTTATGGATAAATATAAAATATTATCTAATAAGAAAATATTTTTTTTTCTAAATAATATTATTACTAAATAAGGTATGGTTTAGTTTTTTTGAAATGGAAAAGTCCCCACTTGGGGTTTTGTTTTATTATATAAAAGATATAATTGATTTATAGGAAAAAATGTGTAACCACCATATCAATACTTGTAACATATAAAACCGAAAAAAAAACAAATATTTTATATACATTAAAATGTCAGTTATGAAATCTTAATATAAAAAAAAAACTCATGATTTATAAAAGAATCAAAAAAGCTACAACACAAACTAATCATACTTCACACACAATAGATTCAGCCAACGAAAGTTCTTCTGGCCCTTGAACCTTGCGCAACCCCTTCTTTTGGCCCTTGTTAGAAAAACGTGTAACCGAATAACATTTACTCGCCGCAAAATATAGTCACAGGGTATCCGTCGCCGCGTTACGCGAGTAACCTGCTAGTTTAATGATTAGTTTGAATGTCTGATTTTATTGTATAAACTAAAAAGTATCCTATTAAATGTTATAGAGTTTTAAAAATGCTTCAATATACACATTTTGATGATGTGGCCATACCTTAAAATGTGATACATATCAATGTTTCTTACGTGACACGTCATAAAAAATATATACATATTAGAACATTTTTTGAAAGTTTTCATGTTAAACGAAACACTTTTTTATTGACGTATTCATATGACATTTGAAAAAAGTTTGTCGCTATCTAAAAATAACAAATAACAAAACACTATTTCAAAAGAAAATGTAATGAATACTTACGAAGTACCAAAATAAAAAGGTCGTAAGTACAAAAACAATTTTAAAGTTTTCATATGTTACATGTATGAGACGATTATCAAACACCAAAAAATTTCACATAAATCATGTCAGAAACTTATAAAGCAACAAAAAACAAGAAAAAGATATAAAAAAAGCTAGTATTCGTAGCAAGTAGTTAGAGGAGTGTGCATGAATAATATTTTCACTAATTAAAATTATGTTTCTACTAAATAAAAAGAGGCTTTAATAAACATGAATGGTATTTTATAGGTTAATAATAAAAAGTGTAGTTAGTGAGATCTTTAAAACTTTTTTGTGCATATTATTTTTAAGGCAACTTATACAATTTTCAATAAAGTTTTCAAATAATATTTTTGCATGAAAAGATAGCTAACTTTATGTTTTTGCCAATTTAGTGGTAGCGGTGGTATACATTGACGATGGACATGAAATTTGACACTTAAAGCACTAGGTGTGGTAACGCTGAATCTGACGTGACTTTCGCGTTGAACGCATTATCACACCAGGGAGGGAGCAAAAGTAGTGGCGTTGGTTTGGGTGTTAACCCACCAACGCACGTTGGAAACATTTTTTTTTTTTTTTTTAATCTATTGAAAAGTGAGTTTTTGTGTTTTTAGTGTATTGATTTGGTGTTTGTTTCAGCATGCGTGTGCAGCGTGATATGAAGAAGATGTTTTATTATTATTATTATTATCTTTTTTGAATATATTAGTGAGCTAAAGTGAATCTTGCTTTTGAAATAAATTTAACTTTTTTTTTTAAAAGTAATTTATTTAGCTTTGTAACTTTTCTATCAAAATGGTATTTGTATGTTTATTTAATGAAAAAAATGCAAAACTATTTTGTTTGAAAAATAAAAAATAAATAAATAAAAATTATGAGTCTCAAAAAAGGTGGTGTTAATGGTGTTATGATTGAGGGTGGAATTTTGATGTGTTAGTGTTAAAATAAAAATACTGAGGTGAAAACACTTTTTGATGTTATGGGTGTTATGACCCTTACGTAGTATTTGTTATGTCGTAATGAGCGTAAGAATAAAAAAGATCATTACGACGGAATGAAAAATATCATGTTTGTTTACAATTATATATAGTTTTTAGTACGTCGTAATGAGAGTAAGTAAAAAAGATCATTACGACGGAATGAAAAATATTATGTTTGTTTATATTATAGAATGCAATGTCTCATGACATAAAAACCTATCATTTTCATTTGTTAAGGGTCACTTACATTTTTCATTATATTTTGGAATGGAATCGTAATTACATAAACGGCCTTTATTAACTATCTACCAAACAAAAAATATATATATCATCAAAGGTTTTTTTTTTTTTTTTTTTTTTTTTTTATTTATTTATTTTTTTAATTTAATCAATTACATTTCATTTTATCAGAACAACCATCGTAGTGTGTCATTCCATTACTTCATTTATTATTTTACAGCTTTCACTCCATTCCGTCGTATCAACCAGTCGCCTAGTACTCTTAATAAATAAAAACAAAAAAAGCAACAAAAAAGAACTCTTAATAAAGGCGCCTTATTTTGCTTACCCACAAATTCAGGCATACCAAAGGACAAATCCCCACAATTCAATCTAATGGTGTAGATTAACCTGAGATTCAATATGTCAACCTAAGTCCATGTTCTTTTCTTGTCTTTTCGTCTTTCTTATTTATTCATATTTTTTTGTTTTTTTTTAATTCACGTTTTTTATTATTATTATTTTTTAATTCACATTTTTTTTCTTCATTTTCATACGTTTTCGTTTGTTTTCATACGTTTCATCTGTTTTCGTCTGTTTTCTTACGTTTTCGCCCATTTTCATATGTTTTTGTCCGTTTTCATACGTTTTTGCTTGTTTTTCATATGTTTTCGTCATTTTTTTTTACATTTTCGTCCGTTCTCATATGTGTTTTTATGCTTTATACGTTTTCGTCCGTTGTCATACATATTCGTCTGTTTTCTTACGTTTTCATCCATTTTTAGACGTTTTCGTACGTTTGATATTCTGTGATATTCAAAATAT
This sequence comes from Artemisia annua, assembly GCA_014162995.1. NCBI lineage: Eukaryota > Viridiplantae > Streptophyta > Magnoliopsida > Asterales > Asteraceae > Artemisia > Artemisia annua. The sequence goes on from LBNU01015337.1 coordinate 62,427, forward strand.
TCAGAAGTGAATTAAAAAAAAAAAGTGATTAAATAAGAAAGACAAAAGACAAGGGAAAAAAAATAATTTAAGTTAACATATTAATTGTTAGGTTAATCCTCACATCAAATCAAACTAGATTGATGATGCAAATTTGTGATCGGTAAGCAAACGAATTTTCTTCTCTTAATAAATAAAAAACAAAAAAAGCAACAGGAAAAAAAAAAAAATAAAAAAAATAAAAAAAATACTCCGTATAAATATAAGAAAAAGTAGTAGTAGAGGGCCATAGTTAGCGTGTCATGGTCTGAGACCTCATCACCATCGCATCATTTCACATTTCATTTCCTTTTCATTTCCTTTCATATTTCTCAAACAAACCCGTAGACTTATTATTATTACTTTATATTACTTCCGATCAAATCACTAATAAACCACCACTAAACAAAATCTATCACATACACTTAATCATTAAGGTTTATTTCATCTCTTTAATATCCTTTGATTCATTAATTCACTTGATTTCCTTGTTTTTGATTGATTGATGTATTATTGGTTGGGGTTATAGGGGGTGTTTGTTTAAGCTTTATTATATGTGTGCTTATGAGCTTATTTGATTTCGCCTTATATTTCATAAGCCTCAATTTTCCGGCTTATTTTTTGAGACTTATGGGCTTTGCTTATATAAGTTTATTACATCGTAATAAAGTTACATAAGCCCATAAGTCTCCAAATAAGCCGGAAAACTGGGGCTTATGAAATATAAGCTGAAATCAAATAAGCTCATAAGCCCACATATAATAAAGCTTAAACAAACACCCCCATAGGTTGATGTTATGTTTGTTAGATGATAATTATATCGTATTAGCTTTATATGTGGGCTTATGAGCTTATTTGATTTCGGCTTATATTTCATAAGCCTCAATTTTCTGGCTTATTTTTGAGACTTATGGGCTTTGCTTATATAAGTTTATTACATCGTAATAAATTTACATATGCCCATAAGTCTCGAAATAAGCCGGAAAACTGGGGCTTATGAAATATAAGGTGAAATCAAATAAGCTCATAAGCCCACATATAATAAAGCTTAAACAAACACCCCCATAGGTTGATGTTATGTTTGTTAGATGATAATTATATCGTATTAGCTTTATATGTGGGCTTATGAGCTTATTTGATTTCGGCTTATATTTCGTAAGCCTCAATTTTCCGGCTTATTTTTGAGACTTATGGGCTTGTTTATATAAGTTTATTACATCGTAATAAATTTACATAAGCCCATAAGTCTCGAAATTAAGCCGGAAAATTGAGGCTTATGAAATATAAGGCGAAATCAAATAAGCTCATAAGCCCACATATAATAAAGGTTAAACAAACACCCCCATTGGTTGATGTTATGTTTGTTAGATTATAATTGTGTTTTTGTAACTGGAAAAGATATAAATATAAAAAAAAAAAACCGCGTTTTCGAGTGTGCGAATGATGTGAAATGAGCGTGTTTGGTAATGATTTAATTGTTTGATAAATTTGTTAATAAGATTATGAGAAACTGCTTATCTGATTATTGTTTTTTTGGAACAATGTTTATTTGTAAATAATGAGGTAAGCAGTTTGTATAAGCAACCCCGAACACCCAATAAAATGATTATCTGTTGTATCAAAACACAACAAGTAGATAAGTCGTGTTTATAAGTAACACCAAACACTCTTAAAACTGCTTATCTGGTGTACTAGAATGCAATAAATAGTATTAAGAAGCAATCCCAAACACCCCCTAGTTACGGGTTGAGTTCTATATGATTTATGTTGATAAGTTGGTGTTTTGTCATGGTTCATGCTGTGGAAGAGATTAGTACGAATGGGATAGTTTAAGAGGGACTCTAGCGGGATCTGGGATGAGTATTAGCTTCTGGAAATTGGTTATTGGAAACACGTATTGCATGATCATTATTTGTTTGATATAAATAGATAGATGGATGTTATTGGTAGTTGCATAAAATGTGATTTTTCTGGGATTTACAACTCGAGTTCAGCAATAGTAAAGCTACCCTAGTGATTGATGACAAGGTATAGGAGCATACATAAGTTAGTTATAACAAGTTCTTAAAAAATCGAATGACTAAAACTGGAAAGGCTCTGAAACGTGAACCACATGGTCTTATTTCTAAAGGGATCTCTTCGATATACCTGTTACGTTCATAAATTGTGATACGAGAACATTTTGAAGGCATATTAGTTGTTCTGGTGCTGGCCTTGAGCAGATAAGATGAAGGATAATAAGAGCTTCCCTTTATTTACTTTTTCGAATCCCAAAGTGCTTATCGTATTTGAACCGATGCCTCACACGAAATTGCAAAGTCCAAACCTCACATTTCACCATTTCTATATGTCTAAAGTAGTAAATTTAGATGATGTAGGTGAGAGGTGTTAAACTTAAAGCAGTCCTTGACAGCAAACTTATAGACAAACTGCTAAGCAAGTATGGACAATATGCCATATCCAAACCAACTTTTGTAAATTATGACAATATGCCTTCTTTTATTTGATCTTTTGGGGATGAAATGTATTAGAGACTAATAAGCAGCTTTGATATAGAGGAACTGTATTTGTGTCATGATCGATGCATATTGCAAAACACAGTGCACTCGATTATATGTACTCTAGGGAGGCACTATAAAAACTGCATGTGTATCCACCAAATTGAACCTCTCGCTGCATCTTGCTTAGAAGCATTGATCATAACCAACTTTAGTTAGCAACACAAGTAGTTCTATATATATGTTCTTTGCTCTCGTAATATTTTCAAGAAATAAGAAATCTGCATTCTTTGGTGTCATTAGTCTAGTTACCAGACTTGATCTAATTTTATTGTTCTTGTTCTTTCACCAGGTACGATTGTGTAGGTGGTGGCCTTCTGCATTCTGCCTACACCAGGTACAAGTTCAGGTGCTTTCTAGGTGGTGGCCTTCTGCCTTATGGGCTGCGGTCTCTTGTCATCGGTTAGCACCAGTTAGTCTATACAATAATATAGTTTTCAAAACAAGGAGAAATTAAACATCGCATGCATTTGAATTCCTGATGTTTATGAACACATTTTCATAGAAGATCCACTATTTAGCTTCAATTTGACACATCTTATGGAGGGTTTTCAGCTTGATATCAAATGGGAAGATGTCACGTGTCCCATATGTCTGTCCTTCCCGCACAATTGTGTTCTTCTACGATGCTCTGCTTACAATAAAGGATGTCGACCCTTTGTGTGCGACACTGGTCATTTGCACTCTAATTGTTTGGACCGTTTCCAAGCTGCAAATGGAATGTCTCCTGGGTCAAAATCACCTGTCACTTCCGACACAACATCTATTCCTAACTCAACTGTAAAGGAAGAGGACACTAGCAAGCCATTATGCCCTCTTTGTAGAGGCGACGTTACTGGTTGGGTTGTTGTCAACGAGGCTCGAGCTAAATTGGATGAGAAAAAACGTTGCTGTGAAGAAGAGAAATGCACTTTCTCAGGAACTTATTTGGAACTCCGGGAACATGCTGAGGTGGAGCACCCTCATGCATGCCCATCGAAAATTGATCCTGCAAGACAACTCGATTGGGAAAATTTTCAGCAATCTTCGGAAATCATCGATGTTTTGAGCACAATACATTCAGAAGTTCCACATGGGGTGGTTTTGGGAGACTATGTTATAGAATATGGGATTAACGACTCTGGAGATGAATATGAAGACTTTCCTGGTGATGATGGAAATTGGTGGACCTCGTGTATCTTGTATCAAGTATTTGATAACTTTAGGAATTCTAGGAATAGAAGAAGGCAAAGAATCAGTGCAGCAAGGAGAGAAAGTCGTCGATTGAGTTATGATACTTCAAATTCTGATGAAGGTTCTGTTGTATCAACAGAATTTCCAGACTATAGAGCTGATGAGGTGGATGAATTTGTGACTAATAGTAGACTAGCTAGGGGTCGAACAGGTCATCGCAGGTGAGCAAGCTTTTCTTGTCTTTTTTGAATGTTTAAATAGCAAGGTTTTCTTTAGAGATGGCATGATGGGCAGATGTGGTTCAGATTGAAACATGTCGTTTTGTTAGTGCTGGTCGAAATGGGCCAGGTCTGATTGGATTAGACAAAACATTTTCAGTTTTTACCCGTTTGAGATAAAGCAAAGCCTATACCACCATTATTAGTTCAGATTGTGAACTTATTTTGACTCCTTATGTTAACATGACATGTCTTGGGCCGGTTTTTAGACCCTGCTTTGGTGGATATATAAAATTTTCTTTTGTCAGTAGCTTTGCCGATCTTTTTGGTTTTCAAGGTTTTGACATTGTCTTGGTTATTTAAGGATAATGGTTGACTATCTTTCTGAACACATCTTTTGCTCGGAGCCATCTGAAATAGATGGCTCATGCTTATATTCTATAAGTGAAGTGGCAATTTGGCTGCGGTAGGTCTAAATGTTTTCTTAGTTTGCGTGAATAGACTTGAGTCAGGTCGACGTTCAATTTCTAGTCCCATCAAGAGTTTTGTATACCGATTTAGGAGGTTTTATGTAACGAGTATACACTTTAGGCGGCTTTTGACCCATTTCCCTAAAGCCAACTTTATTTAGTTTGACGGTTTGACCTACTTGACCTGTTGGTGATAAAACACATCCTAAACTGGACCATTCTTAATTAAATGGGTGGTTAAAACTGAGACCTTAGGTAATAAACATTGCGATGGTCATATGGTATTCGCATTTTAGACTTTACTAACTCCTTGTTTAGCATGCTCCTTTCCCAAGGATGATAATTATGCACTAACTTTTATTATCTTGATGACTCGGGGACAGTTAAATTGGTAGGGACATGTACTTGAAAAAAATATGAACCAGAGGATATGTTAAAAGAAATAATATATGCAGAAGCATACTGTTTTTGTTATTTTTAACTGTTGTTTCTCATGATACATGATACTCATCGTTATGTATTTTTGTTTTATATAACAGTTCTCGAAGACGTCCTACCCGCTTCTACGATAATTAGGTAAGGAAAACCTCTCACTTGTATGCATTTACATATATACCTTAATGTTCTGTCCCACAGATGAATGACCATATTGAAATTATACATCAAGACACATTTATGTTTTTATTTATTCTTTATTCTTAAAAGTAAGAGTCATACTGTTGATGTGTATTTAGCCATTTGTAAAGTTAGAGGTGGCAAAATATGCAAGTTAGGTAACAGATTATAGCTCAATCCGGGTAGGATTGTGTCAGCTGACCCAGAAACACTTGTCCTATTTTCCTTGAATTTGATTTATATATATATATATATATATATATATATATATATATATATAATTTTTTTTCTTAAATAAGATTGAAATCACTATATCATCACAATGATAATCTTTTGAAATAGAACGGATGAGTAGTTTACTAGTTTTTATGCATCTTGAATCACTTTGAGTGGCTTGCGTCGCATTTGAACCCTTACCATTCTAGCTATTCTTTTAGGTGTTCCCAACAGTTCCTGACTGAGCTAATTCATAAAGTTTTCCTGGTTGGCCTCGTTAGAGAAAATTTATGACGCAAGGTCGCAAGCTGATCCGTTTGCAATAATTGTGTTACAATTGCCCCCTCTATGTTAACGTGGATTATAGCGGCCCATTTTTTTATTATTATTTTTTTCTTCCCCCTATTGACAACCAAACCAACTTCTAGTGTTCCGAAGGTTGATCTGTCACAACAATAATCTAAGTATATAAATGAAACAATTTTCGAGGTTATATGCATTAGAAAAAGACTTAAGCGGCTTTCAGACAGTTTGACCTAGACCCCTTTAAGGTAAATTTGCTTTATTTTACCCATTCGAGATAAAAAATAACCCAAGTTGGCCAGTTCATACCATGTGTGGTTGAAGGTCACACGTTTCATCCACCTTATAGTATAAACACATAAAGCCCTTATTTTATTTTTAAGTAATTTTATATTTTTGTTACATGTGATAGATTCCCCAAGCTAATCTCGAGGTGAAAGATAGTGCCTGAAGACGCTCATTGATTGGAAGACGAATACCCGATCTCGTGTGCTGATTTTGCTGATTTTTCTTGACGTGTTCATGGTATTATGTTGTTACCTTCACCACCCGAGTTGTTCTTTTTTCAAATTCAGTCATGTTACTGAATAAATCTTCAGAACCGTGTACATTAATTGGGGGGAAATCCTTTATTCCCACCTTCTGATACCAAACAAATGAAACAAACACAGGACGATTTTAGCGTTGATTGTCCATGTATAATACGATTTTAGCATTTGCATTATTTGCTAGTTGACTATCAATAAAATACAAGCTAGATTAACCTCTTGTGGCTGGTTGGATCAATCTGTATTGGGCGAGGAATGGTATGATATGTGGTTATGCAAAATTTGGATTTGAGGTGATACAAACGTATATTTCAAATCTAATTGTGAGTAATGTTGTTTGAGTTTATAAACTTCTCATGATGGTTTTAGTACAACGAATTGTCACACCAAGTTATTTTTTATGAAAGAGTTGACGTTTCGCTACAATTTTCTACTTGAAATAAGTATAAATGTTGTTAAAACAATCGAGGAATATAATTATCACTTATAACTCTCAACTTTCAAGTATAAGATTCATATACAAACATTAATGTCCTATCCTTGATCTAAATAATGGTGGTTCGTAGGAGTGTAAATTTTGGACAACACTGCAAATCAGACACGAACCATAGTACAGTAAAAAAACAGGAAAGGATCCTCTCAAGTTGAGGATAACTTGATTAATCAAGTTAGACAAATATCAACCATTGAATCAAATCAAAAAAATAGGAGATGATTTGAGCCATTGAATTTTTCCAATGGTTGATAATTATAACTTGATCAATCAAGTTATCTTCAACTTGAGAGGATCCTCATTTTTCTGTAAGAAACAAGTACCGTGCCATTTAATTTTCCTGACATGACACAAATACAACTCCTTGACACTAATACAAAAATAAGTGACTTTTAAGTTGAGTATAAACAGTTTGGGTTGTGTTTGTTTCAAATCATTTATACATTTGGTCGTGTTTAGGCTGAAGATGGGTCCAGCGAGAGATCTGCTAATCTGCATCCACGAATCCAAACCCGACACAAATTGCCACACGACTTGTAAAAACACTGAAACCAGAGGGTTGCTAATGCAATCCAATGACAAAGAATCTTTTCATTTCATTTTAAAAAGAGTAATTTGCAAAAAATTGTTTTCGTGGGTCGGCCAAATTGCAGGTTCATTCCGTATCATTTTGAAAGTGCACTTGACAATGGAAAACTAACAAATCCACTCTTAGTCCTCGGCTAAAATTAAATAACTAAATTATCCTCACACGGATCAAGGAAGACGATGAGGGTATTTTGATAATTTAACTTTAGCCGGGGATCAAATGTGCAATTCATTATTTTTGCAATTTACTCTTTTATAAAAAAAAATATAACCAACTAACCAATGAAGTATAACCAATTGTTCCAAACACTACAACAAATCATTTCTCAGTAACCAAATTCATCATCACATCATTACCTCCTTCACATTTCAGTTTACCAAATCAAAATCAAAATGACGTCAGCTAATCCAGTGACAGTATCAGTAAACAATAACAATAACAACGTGTTTGTGTACGGAAGCTTATTAGCAGACGACGTCGTTCGTGTCCTTCTTCACCGTGTCCCCAAAAACTCACCCGCCACTCTTCACGGATAGTTAGTTCCTTTTTTTTTTTTTTTTTTTTTTTTTTTTAAAATATTTAAATTATAGGTTAGTGTTGATTTGAATCTATTTTGGTACATGCAGTTGTAGTAGTTAGTAGTGAGGTTTATTTCTAAATAGTTAAGTTTGTAGTTGCCATTAGCTTATTGAAGCAGCTTATAGCAAGGATAATTAGGGTTTTTTTTTCCCCCTATAAAAAGGTTTTGTAACGTAGCGTAATCATAATGTGTAAAATAGCTCTTAAATGCTCAATGCTCCTAAATGCTACTTCATGGAGTGTTGAAAAACGAGCATTCTGAAAAAATAGATAAAGCTACTTGGTGCTTGCCAAACGAGCATTAAAGATCACAATGCTCACTACTCACCGCTCCTAAATGCTCCGCGCCAAACACACCATTAATATTTAGAGTTGAGATCTAATAAGATCAAACTTAAAGTTGAAAAAATAAGATCTATTAAAAGACCAATAGGATTAGGGCAAGTGTCATTTATGTTTTTAATTTAAACAAAATTGCTAATTAAATGAAAAGGGCAGTAAAGGTATTTCTCATTTCTTATTTTTTAATAACCCTAAATAACCTCTCCCACCCACAATATATGCAGCCACTTAACTTTTTCTCATCTCTCATCTTTTCTTTTTCTCTCTCAACGCATACCTATTGATCATACAACCTCCACCAATCTCATATCTCCTTTCATTTCCAGCGACTATTTAACAACAATAACCACAACCGCATGTGTCTTAATGAATAATACTCCAAAAGCCCTTTGACTCATGCCATTTTTTGATCAAGTGGTGGACCAGAGAGGGATCCCATTATTTATTAATATGGGATTTAATAATTCATTGGTCTAATTGTTCATTCCATCATTTGGTTATTAATATTACCATTCGATCAATTGGTGGATCAATTATTTTATTAAAGGGGTGATTGTGTTTAGATCTATTGTTGTTGTTGCTCGGTACACCGGTACATCGCCGGCGCATCGCCGGTACATCACCGCCACATCGACGTCCTTGCCGCTGCCGCTATCAGTTTTGCCCTGGTGGATCTGCCATCGTGAACACCAGTCACATCGCCGGGTTTCTTTTTCAGTTTTGTATCAAGATGATGGGTTTCTAACGACGGGTACGCCAGTCACATCGTCGGAATCTGACGCATGGATTCCGGTGTACCGGAATCTGTTGTTGTTCGGTTCCGATACGTTCTTGGTACATAGATGTGTATATGTATCATATTTGTATACAAGATGGTGGAAATGCAAGGATTTGATACATAGGTCTGTGTATTAATTTTTGATATGTTGATATACAGTTGACTTTTCTATATTTATAGCAAAGATGATGCATGAATACATCTTTGGTTTGGAATAAGGCTGACAGGCTTGTAAGGGTGGATGGACATGGATGTAGTAATATAATAACTATTGCTAAAATATGGAAATGCACGTGGGAGCCAAGCTAAAGTAAAGAAATAGTTTAGTGCTTGTTCCTTTCATCTCTTTTAGAACTTTAAACTTGATCTCACATTAACCCTCCCCCTATATATATATATATATATATATATATATATATATATATATATATATATATATATATATATATATATGCAATTTTGCAAAAAAAAAAAAAAAAAAAAAAAGATTCCATTTCATTTCATTTAACTATATAACAACCAACCAATGAAGTATAACCAATTGTTCAAACGCTAGAAACCATTTCTCAGTAACCACATTCCATCATCATCACATATTCACCTCCTTCACATTTCAGTTTATCAAATCAAAACCAAAATCAATGACGTCAGCTAATCCAGTGACAGTATCAGAACAAATAATAACAACGTGTTTGTCTACGGAAGCTTATTAGCAGACGACGTCGTTCGTGTCCTCCTTCACCGTGTCCCCCCCCAAAACTCACCCCCGCCACTCTTCACGGATAGTTAGTTCCTTTTTTTTTTTTTTTTTTTTTTTTTTTTTT